>CM076676.1:5752321-5842321 GCA_038501925.1 Xenopus petersii | reverse complement strand
CAAACCAGAATTTATGGAGGCCACCAACCTTACTGCACAATTCAGTATGTCGAGAAAAGGTTCCAGGAATTTAGAGGCAGCAACTCAGTTGGGGAAGGGGCAGGGGGCCCTATGACAAATTGCACCATGGAGGTATAGTTCCAAATATGACATTTATGGCGGACACTAATGCAATCCTATATTTCCTTACCTTTAACTCATCTGCATCATAGAAATCCACGTGCACTGCCGGCACCATCCACGTTTGAAACAAAGTGGCCAAGATTTGCTTAGCGATTGTGTCTGCGATCAGGTGGAAGTGGAGCGGATTCCTCCTGAAATAATACAAGGGAAAGATAAAATCAGTGAATACAATGCAGTATGGGCAAGCATAAAGGCATACTTCACCTTTAAATTAACTTTTTGTATGCAGCAAACAGAGATATTTGCAGTTGGTCTTCACTTTTGGTGGTTTGTGAGCTATCCTTTGATCTCTGCTGCCCCACACACATAATAATAATAATAATAAAAATAGTAGTAATAATAATAATAATTAATAATAATAACAAAGAGAAGTACTTCACTGCTGTTTAATTGACAAAATCCTATTCTTTAGTGTCTAATAGTAGGTAAATCAGCTTAGGAACCTGGAAAATTAAAAACCCAGTGAATCCTGTATGGCCGTACCGAGCAGGGAAAGTACAACTTAGGAACAAACCACATGATTTCAAGAGGCGCTCGTTAAATCCGATAATTAGGGATCTTGAGTTGGGTACAGGCAGAAAAGTGTTTATGTGTAATGCAATAGAGAATAAAAGGAGAGGATTGGCCGGAGGGGAAATGAATGAGGCGGGACTTACTTTTCAGCAATTGAATGTTATAGAGATTTCATATGAGAGGCAAGCCTGAGAGCTGGGACAGGCTTCTGTATATTTAAAGGACAAGAAAAACTTGTACCCTAAGTACCCCAATATTCCACCCACTAGTGATTTTCACTGCTAGTGAATAAATTTGCAAATTTTTTGACACCGGTGACAATTCCGATACCGGCAACAATTAAACACTTCCCATTGATTTTAATGCTCGTCAAATTGTTGTTGATTTTGACGCCTGTGACTTAACACCAGCGACAGAATTCTTGTGTCGCAAATTTTTCGCCGGTTCGAATTTTTTTGGCGAAGTGGGACAGTTAGGGGGCCTCATAGTAGAGGGGGGTCCCAGTATCAAAAAAACTTGATTCACAGGGCACAAAGGGGTGGAGCTTGTGGGGATAGGGGAGGGGTTTAAGTGGGCATAACTGAGGAGTGACTGGGTAAATGCTATGGACTTTTTATTGGGTCCCCATTTTATTTGTTGGCAGGGCCCACCACCCAGGGGATCCAGGTAACCAAAGGGCTAATAATTATGGTCCACTGGGAAATAGGCCCTGATAACTTACTGGTATGGGGTCCCATGCTTACTGATGGTGGATCTGCCCGTAACAGGATGGGTTTTGAGCTAAAATCAGGACTGTTCAGTGAAAAGTGGGACAGTTGGGAGATATGGACCATGTCCTCCATATTCGATTCCTTGTGGTTCTACCCTTCCTGCTGGTATAGGAATTCCCTAATCAAAACAACCCAACTCAAGGGAAACCTTTGGGTATTTCTATTCCTTTATACGGTGCCCAACCCTCTATACCAGTGGTCCTCAACCAGTAGCTCGAGTAACATGTTGCGCCCCGTCCCCTTGGATGTTGCTCCCAGTGGCCTCAAAACAGGTGCTTATTTTTGAATTCCAGGCTTGGAGGCAAGTTTTGGTTGTAGCCAATCACAGCCCTTACTTGCCCCCCTCGGGAACTTTTGTTCGTGCTTGTGTTGCTCCCCAACTCATGGGTAAAAGAATTTGGGGACCCCTGCTCTATACAATACTAAAGTAATCATGTAGGATATAGGTTTCACTGCTGATACTCAACTACAATGAGCCACTGTCATAATTAATCCAAAAATTCAAGTTTTCAAATTATTCTTGTCCGGCCTTTCTCCCTTGATGTGAGCAGCACAAAGACTGGCATCAGTTACACTACAAAGCGCAGACACCCAGCAGATAAATGGGAGCCTCGCTGGCTAATGGAAAGCTGTCACCCTTGGAACGCACCGCAGAACGAAGCCGCTCATTTGATATTCTAATGATAGCCATTTAAAAAATCTAATTCCGCCACATGGGAATTAGTGGAGCCGTCTGCTAAGTAACAAGCGGCGTGCAGTAAGTCATGGGCGCCGGGCGTGAGCGTGACATTGTTGCAGTTGGTAGCTATTAGTTTCCCAAGTTTCCCTTAATGCAATTATGTCCTTTAATCAGCTATTTACATAATTGTGTTACTGGAGCAGCAACAACAGTGCATTTCCGAGTAAACAGACGAGAGCTTGGCGTCTAACGAATGCATTTTAATAGCAGGAATTATGCCCAGGACACTGGCACATGGAGCAACTCAACCTTCCCAAGCACGGGTACTGTTCAACATAACTCTTG
Organism: Xenopus petersii; assembly: GCA_038501925.1. Lineage (NCBI taxonomy): Eukaryota > Metazoa > Chordata > Amphibia > Anura > Pipidae > Xenopus > Xenopus petersii. Next base: position 5,839,831 of record CM076676.1, on the reverse strand, counting down.
CAATTGCTCCCCATTCATTGTGTGATTATTGCTCAGTAATGCAGAATCCTATGTTCTCAAGAAATAGCACCTGGAATCAAGTCTGGGCAATTGCCATTGAAAAGAATGATGGGTGATATAGAGCATTATCCTATGCTTCAACAATACCTCAAACTGTCCCATGAAATCCACCCCTTTTCAGGTTAAGGATGTGGGACTGTCACATAAAAAAATAGTAAATTTAGAGGTATGCTACCCCCTGTAAGCTGCCATTTGTATCCTAGTCCCACCCACTGCTTGAGTTCAAGGTTTTTTGCCTCTCCCTCTGTAAACTTCCATCAGTGTCCATTTAGTCCCACCTACTGCTTGAGTCACAGACTCCCTGCCCCTCAGAGTGTTCTAGTCCCACCCATTGATTGAGTTATGCACTTCCTGCCCCTCCCCTGTAAGCTTCCATCAGAGTGTTCTAGTCCCACCCACTGCTTATATCACAGACTTCCTGCCCCTCCCCCTGTAAGCTTCCATCAGTGTTCTAGTCCCACCTACTGCTTAAGTCAAAGACTTCCTGCCCCTCCCCTGTAAGTTTCCATCAGAGTGTTCTAGTCCCACCCACTGCTTAAGTCACAGATTTTTTTTTGTCCCTCCCCTGTAAGCTTCAATCAGTGTTCTAGCCCCACCCACTGCATGAGTAATGCACTTCCTGCACTCCCCTGTAAGCTGCAATTAAAGTGTTCTAGTACCACCCACTGCTTATGTCACAAACTTCCAGCCCCTCCCCCTGTAAGCTTCCATCAGTGTTCTAGTCCCACCCACTGCTTAAGTCACAGACTTTCTGCCCCTCCCCCTGTAAGCTTCCATCAGGGTGTTCTATTTCCCCCACTGCTTAAGTCACAGATTTTCTGTCCCTCCCCTGTAAGCTTCCATCACTCTTCTAGCACCACCCACTGCTTGACTTACGCACTTCCTGCCCCTCCCCTGTATGCTGCAATCAACGTGTTCCAGTCCCACCCACTGCTTAATGGAGGACTTAATCAAGATTGGGAATTGACTTGTTTTTATTGAAGCACGTCCTGCAAGTTTGACTGATTGACAGTCTATATCGTACTTAATCCGCTTATTATTTATTTATAAATTAATTTGTTTATTTAATGCATTACAGATACTACCGATTTATTATTATTTTTTGTATTTTTCGTATTTTTTGTATTTTTGGTAATTTTTTGTAACTGTTTGCGAATTACTAGTTTGTTCGATATATGCATGTTGAAATCCATGATAATCTGTCAGCCATGATTATATGTAGCTTTAGGCTTAAATACGTAACATCTTTGAATGCAGTCATACGCAATATTTGTTTAACATTTTTTCATTGTTTAATTTAATATACATGATAGGGACGCACTTCCATTTTTCTAAGTGAATCGACCATGGGATTTGACCATGTCGGGGTTAATGTTTTTACAAGGGGTGTGGTCTTTATGGTTTTAAATGTTACTCTAGCCGGTTACAATGTAGCTTTTTGAGGAAGTGGTTTGTCCACGAAACGCGTCAAAGCCATGGAGCCGTTGGGTTCCTTATGCTCCATTGTTATTTTTTAACTATTTTTCAATAAAATAGATGTTTTATTCTGACTGGTGCTCCGTGACTACGAAAGTTTCCACCCACTGCTTAAGTCACAGACTTCCTGCCCCATCCACTTTAAGCTTCCATCAGAGTGTTCTAGTCCCACCCACTGCTTAAGTCACAGATTTTCTGTCCCTCCCCCTGTAAGCTTCCATCAGTGTTCTAGCCCCACCCACTTCTTGCAGGTTCATTACAGCCTTCAGGCCAGGTGAGAACTTTGCCTAAATCCCTAATACAAGGAGAGGTGGCTATAGGGGCATTTAGTCCAGAGTCCAACTGGGCTGGTGGGACACTGGGAAAAAAAACCAGGTGGGTCCTCTGAATGGCTGCCTGAGGATGGCAATAAGCAGTATGGGACCTGACAAGAATGTGGCACGTGGATGACCGATCTAATGGGCCCTGTTGGTTACAAGGAGGACCCTTGGTGTTGGAGCCCTGGTGGGCCAATGCCCCAGTCCGACGCTGATTCAGTCTTTCCCACCTGAGACATTAGAAAGCCAGAATTGTCCCCAAAAGTTAATCAGTCCATTCCCCTTTTTCCATAAGCTGCCATGAAAAAGCTTCATTCCGGCGCCAATGTTAATTCCGGTAACAGAAGTCTACACCCTAACCTCCCCCAGCAGCTTTTAAACAAAGGCCATGCCTCAGCAATGTCAGTAGTGGGACCTCGGAGATGGAAGATATTTATTAAGGTGCGAGCGGGGAGACCTGTGCTCCGGCAGAAAGGTCAATCTTGTTAAAATAGATGTATATTTTTGCTAGTGATTATACTTTATTTTTACCCATTCCGTTTTAAAGTTGCTGACCCTCCATCCCCAAGGCCCCTTCAACCCTGAGAGCCGCATAATTTATCATCTTAATAAAGGGAATGTCCACCTGAAAAAAACGTATAATGAAAGAAAATGTAATTCTAAGCAACTATCCAGTATGTTTTCATTTTCCATGGGGCCCAGTCATAGAGAGGACAATCCCAAGCAGAAGTCATTGGAAGGAATTGTGCGGAGTGTTCCATTGTTGATGAATATACACTTTTTCATCACAAGAATACACAATAAAGTAGAGAATGAATGAATATTTTTACCTGTGAAACAAGACGGACTTCACAAGGGTGACGACATCTCGACTGGCGTTATATCCAGCGCACACAATGGCCACATGAATGGTCTATAGAAAAGAGAGACACCATGTTATCTTATTCTTCTGTACAAGCCGGTAGCGTTACTATATACAATGATTCATTGTAAATAAAACACCAGGAGATTCCAGGAAACCCATGGAAGATGTAGAAGAAGGACATCTCAACTGTGTCACACACAGACCTTATTCGGGTAAAGTATCACCAAGCTCAAAGGTTAGTTCATTGGTAGATAATCACAGCAACCAATCAGTTGGTGGCATCTGCCAATCTGCTATTGAAAACAAATATCAATTTTTGTCTGCCTTTATCTGATCACTGTCCTCACACTGGTAGTTCTACAACATCCTATTAAGAGTATCACCTTAAGGGGATCTTAATTTGGCCTCAAACCAGACTAGGGGTGAAGCTGTAGAAGCTTTTTTTCTTAGATGGAACTGAACTACAGCTTGAACAGGGTGCCCTTTCTTTTGGAATCTTTTGAAGTTTCCTGTCTGGTGATCTCTACTAAGATGAACTTCCTTTCCTTTCCATGATATCCTTCTAAGGTTAATTACCTGTCCATTCGCTCATGAACTCTACTAATGTTATCGTCTTGGCCATGTTTATTGACTCTTTTAAGGAACTTTCTCTCCATTCTTTCATGAACTCTGCTAAGGTTAACTACTTGTCCATATTTTAATGAACTTATCTAAGTTTATCTTCCTCTTGTGAATCTTTCTAAGCTTGGCTTTCAGTCCATCCTCTCATGAACTCTACTGAGCTACCTTCCTTTCCATTCTCTTGTGAACCCTTCTAAAGTTACTCATGTATTCTCTCATGAACTCTTCAAATGTTTGTTTCCTACACACTCTCTGGGGAATTCTACTAATGTTAACTTCCTGACCATTGTCTTGCCAACTCTTCTAAGGTTAGCTTCATCTCCAGTCTCTCATGAAGCTTCCTGTCTGTTCTCTTATGTACTTTCTTAGTCAACTTTTTCTCCATTCTCTTGTGAGTCCTTCTAAGGTTAGCTTCCTTTGTAACCCCTCATGAACTCTACTAACGTTATCTTCTTGGCCATGATTTATGGCCTCTACCAGGGAACTTTCTTTGCCTTCTTTTGTGAATTCTTATCAGGTTAACGACCGGTCCATCCTCCCATAAACTCTTCTAAGGTTATCTTCCTGTTGTAACCCTTCTAAGCTTAGCATTCTGCCCATTCTCTCTTCTAAGCTATCTTCATCTCTAGTGATGGGCGAATTTGCGCCGTTTCGCTTCGCCGAAAATTTTTTGATGCCGGCACCCGTTTTTGAAGCTGGCGCCGGTTTTTTAGAAAAAAAATTTTTTTGCCGCCGGCGAATTTTCGCGGGCGTTTTGCAAATTTATTCGCTGGCGGCGAATCGTGCAAATTCGCCACAAATTCGCACCTGCCGGATAAATTCGCCCATCACTATTCATCTCCATTCTCTTGTGAACCATTCTAAAGTTAATTTTGTTCTGCTCTCTCATGAACTATACAAAAGTTAGTTCCCTGTACAACCTCTGGTGAAGTCTACTAATGTTATCTTTCTGACCATTGTCTTACCAACTCTTCTAATGTTAGCTACATCTCCAGGCTCTCATGGCCATTTGTAAGGTTAGCTTCATCTCCTGCCTCTCATGGACATGTATTTTCTAAGTTACCTTCCTCTCCAATCTCTTGCGATCCCTTCTAAAATAAGCTTAATGTCCATGATCTTATAATGTTATCATCCTCTCCAATGTCTTGTGGACTCTACTACTCTACTAAGGCCCTCCCTTTCCATTCTCTTGTGAAGCCTTCTAACCTTAGCTTTCTGTACATTCAGTCATTAACTTTGTCTTGTGCACTTCACTAAGGTTAGCAACCTGTCCTTTCTCTTATGAGACCTTCTACAGTCAATTTCCTTTCCATTCTCTGATAAACTCTACTAATTTTATCTTCTTGTCCATTCTACTGCGCTAAAGAACTCGTTCTCCATTTCAACCTTGTTGACACTCTCATCAACTCTTCCACTTGAGAATCCGTCTAAGCTTAGCAAGATGAACACTGCAAAGTAGGATGGAAACAGTGCCATATCATAGTAAATGGGTGCAATGGGCCATAGGAGGTCAATCTCACTTTATATCGAGTAATAGGGCTCCAAAACATTGGTTTCGCTCCATGGCCCCACCACCACTCAAGGGGTCCCTGCCTATCTCCATCCTCTGAATCCTGGCTACATGCAGACAAGTCTGTCTCTGCTGCAATCCCAGGGGATTAGTTGTTCATCAGCAGATGAATAATAATTAACATAAAGATTTATACAATTTACATCAAATTAAAACATTCTCCTTTTTATGTCCCAGTGGATTCGGCGCTTATGTTGAGATGTGTACTTTCCCTTGGACTGAGATTTAATTATAATCCTGACAGGTTTCACGTTTATTAGAGATGCGTTGGATTGATGTTTGAACATTAATATGAGCATAATGAATGGAGCTGCTATATGCTGGGGCTCAGATTATTGTCTGTCTCTGCTCAATTGAGGATCCCTCTCTTGTGTAAAGGGCTGCAATGTGATCTTGGAATATGGGAGGCTTTTAAGTTACTGCTCAGCTTGCAGTTTCAGTTCTGTACAAGACTCCATTGTTCTCTGCCTACATACAGTAAAGCAGTGATCATATTCGTCTAAAATAGAGCATCATAATCAGAAATCGTAATCATGTCGAGCCAATAACATTTCTGTAATCATCACATAATTAACCAATATCTTATAGCTCAGTTTAAAGGAACTGGAATAGTTGTGTGAAAAATAATTGAATAAAGGGCAGAAGCTATTGTTTTACAAGTGTTTTTCTTTACTCAGATGCTGCTACAATGCTTGACACCTTTAGCTACAGAGCCCTGTGCTAACCAGAAACAATGATCCCCCATACCCCCTTAATTGTAAACAAGGTAACAGATATATAGAAACATTGGGGTAACAGCCTGCTATAGTTACAGGGGTACCCAGGGCACAAATAAGCACTCACCCCAAATCTCCCCCTAACTGGCCTTCGGACTGCACCCCCTTAGCTCATAACAAGGTTACAGATATATAGAAACATTGGGGTAACAGTCACCCTGCTATAGTTCCAGGGGTACCCAGGGCACAAATAAGCACTCACCCCAAATCTCCCCCTAACTGACCTTCAGACTGGGCCCCCTTAGCTCATAACAAGGTTACAGATATATAGAAACATTGGGGTAACAGTCACCCTGCTATAGTTCCAGGGGTACCCAGGACACAAATAAACACTCACCCCAAATCTCCCCCTAACTGGCCTTCAGACTGGGCCCCCTTAGCTCATAACAAGGTTACAGATATATAGAAACATTGGGGTAACAGTCACCCTGCTATAGTTCCAGGGGTACCCAGGACACAAATAAACACTCACCCCAAATCTCCCCCTAACTGACCTTCAGACTGGGCCCCTTAGCTCATAACAAGGTTACAGATATATAGAAACATTGGGGTGTCACCCTGCTATAGTTCCAGGGGTACCCAGGACACAAATAAACACTCACCCCAAATCTCCCCCTAACTGGCCTTCAGACTGGGCCCCCTTAGCTCATAACAAGGTTACAGATATATAGAAACATTGGGGTAACAGTCACCCTGCTATAGTTCCAGGGGTACCCAGGACACAAATAAGCATTCACCCCAAATCTCCCCCTTACTGGTCTTCAGGCTGGGCCCCCTTAGCTCATAACAAGGTTACAGACAGGGGCGATCGTGGCCCCTCTGCCGTCTGAGGCAGGAGCAGTTGCTGCTGCCCCCCTCCCCCAGAAATCCGCTCTTAAAGTACCAGGAGCAGCATTTTTGCTGCCCCTGGTACCTAGTGGGGCGCTGCCTGCCTCAACTCGCCTCATTGGCGAAGCACCCCTTGTTACAGATATAAAGAGATATTGGGGTAACAGTCACCCTGCTATAGTTCCAGGGGTACCTAGGGCACAGACAATCATAGTAAGGTTATGTATATACATTTAACAGCTCAATGGGTGAATCACAAGCTGTTGATATAAAGAATGAGTTACCCCCAGAATTTGGGCGGCATCGGCTGCAAGAAGCGCCAGGGGAAAGAGCGATGTTATTTGGAGATTTGCATTAGGAACACAGAGAATATAATTTAACTGAGCGACGCGGTGAAATCCCCGGAGAGGAGCAGATGCACCTAATCAGCCATGGAAATATACTGGGGAAAAAACAGCTTAAAACAAAGAAGAAGGAAAAACCTCTAGGCGGGAGCTGCCCCGGAGCTTCACAATCTCGACATGACAAAAAGCGTCTGCTTCAAGGGGAACTCAGATGGAATCTGAAAGGCATAATTGGGTCTGGAAGGCAAATCCCAGGGAGGTTTGTACTGGTCCAGAACTGAAAGCATTAACACTTTAGCTGCCCAAATAGCCTGTGTCTGCCCTTCGGATGGTTAATTCCAGTGTTATACCTGCAGCCAAACTAATGTGTGATGAGAGCAAGGTGGCTGATTCTCATTGGATAATACTTTTGCATCTGTAATTAAGTTAAAGGGGTTGTTCACCTTTGAGATAACCTTTAGTAGGAGTTTTGAGTTATTTAGCTTTTTATTCAGCAGCTCTCCAGATTGCAATTTCAGCCATCTGGTTGCTAGGGTCCAACTTACCTTAGCAACCACGCCTTGATTTGAATAAGAGACTGGAATATGAATAGGAGAGGTCTGAACAGAAAGATGAGTAATACAGAGTAACAATAACAATTTGTAGCCTTACAGAGCATTTGTTTTTTTTAGAAGGGGTCAGCGACGCCCCAATTGAAAGCTGCAAAGAGTCAGAAGATAAAGACAAATAACTATAGAAAACTATAAATAATATATAATGAAAACCAATTGAAAAGTTGCTCAGAATTGGCCGTTTTAAAAGGTGAACTACCCTTTTATAAGGCCACTAATTTTCGGGTGGCTGGGAATGCATTGAAAGAGCTTTATGGAGAGTATTGGACAAGATGCTCTGTTGCCGCCTCACCTTTAGAAATAAAAACATCTGCAGCCAACAAACTGAATGGCTAATTGTATGCTGCATGGCTGCAAAAAATTCAGTTCAGTCTGCACCACAGACCTAAATTAAATGCAAAACCCTGTAGGCTTTATTGCGCCCTATGCAAGAAGAGGGGTAAGAAGTAGAGGGGTACTAATGATATGGTTTAAACCGCCAGTAAAACATTCTGGGAGTTGTAGTCCAGCAGTTTCTGGGCTGGATTCGTAACGGGCTTGTTCACCTATAAATGAACTTTTAGTATGACATAGACACTGATACTCTGAGACAATGTTTCATTGGTTTACATTTTTTATTTTTTGTGGTTTCCCAGTTATTCAGCTTTTTGTTCGGCAATTATCTGGTTGCTAGGGCCTTGTTTACCTTAGCAACCAGGCGGTGGTTTGAAAGAGAGACGGGACTGAGGGATAAAAAGTAACAATAGCCATAAAGTTGTAGCCTTACAAAGCAATCAATGTTTGGCTGCCGGGTCAGCGACCCCCATTTGAAAGCTGGAAAGAAGCAGAAGATGACGGCATATAATTCAGACACTATATAAAAATAAATAAATAATGAAGACCAATTGCAAACTTGCTAGGAATAGGACAACCCCATTAAATAACCAATGAGACAGCAACCGACAGTGCATGGAGACCAGGAATGGATCTCCCCAAAAATACTCTGATAATGAAGGGGGAAGCCATCCCGCCTATTGAATATAATTCCTACAAAACAATATTATTCATTCTTTGTATCACAAAGACTAATTGCAGTTTCCTTTCCACGCAGCAGATTAACAAATGGAGACACGTAATTATAGTGGCAGCGTCCTCCTATAATAACTCGACGCATTGTATTGGATGGGAGAAGGCACATTAATAAATTCATTACATGGAATCGAAACCAGTTGTTGCGGGATTCATTAGAATCCGGGTAATTAGACTGGCAGGGTAATGAATTGCAATTTAACGTCTATTTTTTAATATCTGTCTGATATTATTAACCTCTCCTTTTCTCGCCATAAGAGCTAGCAATTATTAACCCTGTCTATGCTGTGCATATCGCTGATTTATACAGCTGAGATTGTCTCGCGCAGGTAAGAGGCTTTTCCAAAGAAGGTTTCACCTTGACAAACTGTACATTTGCCTCCAGTCTCTGCTCTTTTCTCATTGTCTGATCCGACTTGATGTTAATGTATCGTCCTTGGGTGCGTCCTCTCTCCCCCCACCGTCAGAATCCCAATTATGATGTATTGCAGCAAATGGCACTAATGCTGAGAAACCTGGCACCGAAGGAGCAGCCCATTCTATTGATTTAAATGAGATTCTCAATTGTTCATACATTTGGGGAAATGATTTAAAGTGTAATTAATAGGCATGTCTGTAGTACTAGCAGAGTAATGAGACCCCGTTATTTATGTTAATTAGGACTGTCCAGTGTCTGGTCTTTCCCAGAGACTATTATCCCACTGTTACTATAGGCACCATCTCTCCCTACTATACCTGCTATCCCACAGTCACACTCCCTTCCCAGAGACTATTATCCACTGTTACTATAGACACATCTCTCCCTACTATACCTGCTATCCCACAGTCACACTCCCTTCCAAGAGACTATTATCCCACTGTTACTATAGGCACCATCTCTCCCTACTATACCTGCTATCCCACAGTCACACTCCCTTCCCAGAGACTATTATCCACTGTTACTATATACACCATCTCTCCCTACTATACCTGCTATCCCACAGTCACACTCCCTTCTCAGAGACTATTATCCACTGTTACTATAGGCACCATCTCTCCCTACTATACCTGCTATTCCACAGTCGCACTCCCTTCCCAGAGACTATTATCCACTGTTACTATAGACACCATCTCTCCCTACTATACCTGCTATTCCACAGTCGCACTCCCTTCCCAGAGACTATTATCCCACTGTTACTATAGGCACCATCTCTCCCTACTATACCTGCTATTCCACAGTCGCACTCCCTTCCCAGAGACTATTATCCACTGTTACTATAGACACCATCTCTCCCTACTATACCTGCTATCCCACAGTCACACTCCCTTCCCAAAGACTATTATCCCACTGTTACTATAGACACCATCTCCCCCTACTATACCTGCTATCCCACAGTCACACTCCCTTCCCAGAGACTATTATCCACTGTTACTATAGGCACCATCTCTCCCTACTATACCTGCTATCCCACAGTCACACTCCCTTCCCAGAGACTATTATCCACTGTTACTATAGACACCATCTCTCCCTACTATACCTGCTATCCCACAGTCACACTCCCTTCCCAGAGACTATCATCCACTGTTACTATAGACACCATCTCTCCCTACTATACCTGCTATCCCACAGTCACACTCCCTTCCCAGAGACTATCATCCACTGTTACTATAGGCACCATCTCTCCCTACTATACCTGCTATCCCACAGTCACACTCCCTTCCCAGAGACTATTATCCACTGTTACTATAGACACCATCTCTCCCTACTATACCTGCTATCCCACAGTCACACTCCCTTCCCAGAGACTATCATCCACTGTTACTATAGAAACCATCTCTCCCTACTATACCTGCTATCTCACAGTCACACTCCCTTCCCAGAGACTATTATCCACTGTTACTATAGGCACCATCTCTCCCTACTATACCTGCTATCCCACAGTCACACTCCCTTCCCAGAGACTATTATCGAACTGTTACTATAGACACCATCTCTACCTACTATACCTGCTATCCCACAGTCACACTCCCTTCCCAGACACTATTATCCCACTGTTACTATAGGCACCATCTCTCCCTACTATACCTGCTATCCCACAGTCACACTCCCTTCCCAGAGACTATTATCCCACTGTTACTATAGACACCATCTCTCCCTACTATACCTGCTATCCCACAGTCACACTCCCTTCCCAGACACTATTATCCCACTGTTACTATAGGCACCATCTCTCCCTACTATACCTGCTATCTCACAGTCACACTCCCTTCCCAGAGACTATTATCCACTGTTACTATAGGCACCATCTCTCCCTACTATACCTGCTATCCCACAGTCACACTCCCTTCCCAGACACTATTATCCCACTGTTACTATAGGCACCATCTCTCCCTACTATACCTGCTATCTCACAGTCACACTCCCTTCCCAGAGACTATTATCCACTGTTACTATAGGCACCATCTCTCCCTACTATACCTGCTATCCCACAGTCACACTCCCTTCCCAGAGACTATTATCCACTGTTACTATAGGCACCATCTCCCCCTACTATACCTGCTATCCCACAGTCACACTCCCTTCCCAGAGACTATTATCCACTGTTACTATAGGCACCATCTCTCCCTACTATACCTGCTATCCCATAGTCACACTCCCTTCCCAGAGACTATTATCCACTGTTACTATAGGCACCATCTCTCCCTACTATACCTGCTATCCCACAGTCACACTCCCTTCCCAGAGACTATTATCCACTGTTACTATAGGCACCATCTCTCCCTACTATACCTGCTATCTCACAGTCACACTCCCTTCCCAGAGACTATTATCCACTGTTACTATAGGCACCATCTCTCCCTACTATACCTGCTATCCCACAGTCACACTCCCTTCCCAGAGACTATTATCCACTGTTACTATAGGCACCATCTCCCCCTACTATACCTGCTATCCCACAGTCACACTCCCTTCCCAGAGACTATTATCCCACTGTTACTATAGGTATGCTCTCCTTCTACATCTATTTGCTGCTTAATATGGCCCACCTATGTACAACTCCCTGCTCAGATGCCCTTATGTGCACCCAATATAAACAGCTCCTTAAAGAGGACTGAGTGTTTGCCTTGTGAAAAGAAATTTCCCAAATACCCAAGGAATCCATTTGTAATCCCAATGCAATGATTATCGGAGCAGGAGCCGAGCCAAGAGTCACAGAAGGATTCTACAGGCGTCAAGACTAATGCACTGAACAAGATTTGTGTTCGGGCGCTTGGAAACCAACAGCTTATTAATGGCTTGCTGCTTTATTGATCATGCGCTTTATTATTGAGCAAGAAAAAGCTGCTCCCGACAGCATGAAAACTTCACACGGATCCATACAGGGCAGTTCATCACAAAATTAACTTTTAGTACAGAGAGCGACAGTGATGCCCTGAGTCATTATCCCATCGCTTCTTTCATTACGTCTCTGTGTTTATTTAAATATTTACTTTCTAGTCTGACCTCCTCCAACCTGAGTTTAAATGCTGCTAAGATCAGGTGCAACATGGAGATTTATTAGCTCTTCTACTCAACTTCTTACTGACTGCAAGGGTGTGATTGGAATGGAAAGATACAGATAGACAAAGAGAGAGAGTGAGAGAGAGAGAGAGGAGAGAGAGAGAGAGAGAGAGAGAGAGAGAGAGAGAGAGAGTGAGAGAGAGAGAGAGAGAGAGAGAGAGAGAGAGAGAGAGATAACAGATTGATAGATGATAAATAGATGACATAGATACTTAGATGATAGACAAGATAGATGACAGATAGATAATAGATACCAGATACATGACAAATAGCTAGATCAATAGATATATATCATTTGATGTATAGATATTAAAATTATATATATATATATATGCTAAAATAGAAAGATAAACATTATTAGATAGACTGAGATAGGTAGATGACAGATAGGCAGATGACAGATAGAGATAGATAACAGATAGGTGCCAGATAGAGTTAAACAAACAGACAGTTATATGTATATACAGAGAAATAAAGATGAACAGAGATAGATAAATGAGCGATAGATGACAGATAGAGATGATAAATGACAGTCAGTGTTCAGATACATGACAGAAAGATAGAAAAGAGCTAAAAATATAGAGAGGTATATGTAAAGAAACAGAGATAGATAGCTGATCGATAGATGATAGATAATAGACTATATATTCCATATATAAAATGAAATTTTGTGTCCCGTACAGGCAGAAAGTGACTGGCAGATGTTTCATTATGTTGGTGCTGGAGCATTGAGATATTTACTTCCTAACCACTTTGATGTCGCGGCCACCAAAACCGCCCTGAGAGTAAATTACAACTTTATTTATGCGACGCAGAGCGACCGTACAATGGTGTACTACGACGAGCTCAGAATAAATAGAGAGCCGGTCTCTTTGTCTTACAAATGGGCCCTTGCCTGTGATTTCATTAGTCGAGCTCGCTACAGGGCTTTTATGTACTGCTAATAACAACAACATCATTACTGAAATGCAGCCATTTTTCTTTAAAGGGAAACCATCCTTTTTGCATGTGTTTCAGCTTTGGGCTCCTCTCCTGGTGCTGCTTCTTGTTTGGGCAACGTAACCGGCAGTGATTCTTAGATTGAAAGCTCCACTGGTGCAGGAAGTGAAGTTTACTCTCTGTATAGCCCTGGATAATGTATCACTTTATATATATATATATATATATATATATATATAAAACATTCCCAGTAATTTTACTCTTTTACCTCTTTATAAGAAACCACTCAGCCTGTGTTCTCTCCATCCATCTCCCCCATAATAAAGGGGAGCAGAACGTTCATCAATAGCAAACAGCAGCCACAATGAAGCAGCACTGTGAGCTCACTTCACGCTCAGGAGAGAACACTGACGCTCTTCCTCGTGGTTTGTGAGTTCAGACACTTTCGAGCACATTTCACCAGGTACAACCTATAGAAATGATCCCTGAAAGTATAGTCTTACTGATACATTGTAACAAGCGCCCACCACCCAGGGACGGACCCTCTTTAATCTCGAGGCGACATAAATCCATCGTTACACTCAGCCCCCCCATTAGAGACTGCACCCCCATATTTATTGCTCTACAACAACATTACTGACTTAGTACAACATGTAAAGCTACAGAAACACAATGATTAGTGCAGAATTGTAGCGTTCAGTTTCTCCCAGCTGCTCATTTGCATGTGTCACACCCACCTGACCCGCCCACTAATCAATCAGGAAGAAACATCTGTTGCAGTCAATTCTGAATTTGGTCAGGCTCTCAGCAGGGGATTGGCTGTTTGGGACATGTGACCTAAAACCTTGTGGCTCTTGTTTGACATGTGACCAGTGGTGTAACTATTGGGGGAGCACCAACATGGGACCCATTGGAGACACAGGAACATGTTCAGAGGGTGAAGCACCTTTTATTGGGTCCCTTTCAGGGGTCTAAAGACTTCCCCTCCCTTATGTTCATTGTGGCTGGAGGATCAGGGCAAAGAGACCCCACTAGCCTTACATGCAGAGAGTTGTGGGAAGCGTTTGCTCCTGGGGGTGTAGAGGACCTAGTGGCCACCCTAGCCTTGTGCTGAAGGAGGGTCCAAATATTCTTGCTATGCAGGTCTTTTGGGCAAGTGACAGAAGCTGATGGGCCCTTAAATGATCACCTGATTGCACCTCACACCCAAAAACTGCACCGAGTTTACACAATGAAAATCCTATTAGGCCTTTTGCCGAATCCTTTATCCGTGATTAAATAGACATACCAGTAGGATCACTACAGAAAAGGACAATGAGAATATTAACCCTCAGACATGCCAAAACAATTAATGAAGTGAATTATGAGCACATTAACTGGACATATGCCAGTAACATCACTGCAGCATTAAATGAGCGCATTAACCCCACACATGCCAGTAACACCAGTGCAGCAATGGATTACGAGCACATTTACCCCACACATGCCCATAACATCACTGCAGTAAATTATGAGCACATTAAACCTAGTCATGCCAGCAAGGTCACTGCAGAAATGGTCAATGAACATATTTACCCTAAACTTGCAAGATCACTACAGAAATTGATTATGATCCCAGACATGCAAGTAAGATCACTGCAGAAAATGCCTAATAAACACATTAACCCCAGACATGACAATATGATCACTGCAGATAATGGAAAGATTGAAAGCATTGCCTCTCCCACTTTTACTCAAGTAGTATGCTACATTTTTTGTTCTTCCAGTGTTTCCAAGCTCATTACCTTGCTTTGCCTCTTTCATAAAAATTAAACATTGTCTTTAACTTTATTCAACTTTTTCCAAAGAAATAGTTATTCTGGCAATGTTTGGGACCCAGGGGGTCCAGCAAGAAGTCAGAGACCAGAAGAAGGGAGGAAGGCAGGTGAGTAGATCCTTTGTAAAAATGAAAGATGGTCTTGTGTTCCACTGAGGATTTTTAATTTGAGACATTGGTGACAGCGGCATTTATTGGGGGCCAAGTAGGGAGGTGATTAGATTGTCCAGATGATAGAAAGAGGGAATGGAAGAAAGAATGCGAGAGAGAGAGAGAGAGAGAAGGGAAAAGAGAAGAAAGGAGTGAAGGGAAGAGAGAAATGGGAGAGAGAACCAGCACATGTATGATCTTCCCATATGTGTAACTACAGAGAAAGCAGACCCTGTGCTGTAATATATAATAGCAAAACAGAACAACCTTGGGATTTTTGGGGCCTCAACATTCTCAGCAAAAGTATCTATTTAACTTTTATAACAACTGTTTCATTATAGAAAAGCTGAAGCCCCACTCATATCCACCATTTAATTCTATTTTTTCTTTACAAGAAAGCAAACCACTCAGCCTGTGTTCTCTCCCTCCATCTCCCCCATAATAAAGGGGAGCAGAACGTTCATCAATAGCAAACAGCAGCCACAATGAAGCAGCACTGTGAGCTCACTTCACGCTCAGGAGAGAACACTGACGCTCTTCCTCGTGGTTTGTGAGTTCAGACACTTTCGAGCACATTTCACCAGGTACAACCTATAGAAATGATCCCTGAAAGTATAGTCTTACTGATACATTGTAACAAGCGCCCACCACCCAGGGACGGACCCTCTTTACTCTCGAGGCGACATAAATCCATTGTTACACTCAGCCCCCCATTAGAGACTGCACCCCCACATTTATTGCTCTACAACAACATTACTGACTTAGTACAACATGTAAAGCTACAGAAACACAATGATTAGTGCAGAATTGTAGTGTTCAGTTTCTCCCAGCTGCTCATTTGCATGTGTCACACCCACCTGACCCGCCCACCAATCAATCAGGAGGAAACATCTGTTGCAGTCACTTCTGAATTTGGTCAGGCGCTCAGCAGGGGATTGGCTGTTTGGGACATGTGACCTAAAATCTGGAAGCTTTTTAGGACATGTGTTTAGGGCACGTCTATATCATTCCAGCCTGGGGTGAGGGGTCTAAATAGAGACACTGGATACAGGATCAGGGTTTGAAAAAAAACAAAAAAGTATAGAGACCAGCTAATAATAAATACAGTAGCAAAAATAGTTACAAATGATAAAATATATTTATTATGACATTTATACTCATAGGTGCATTATGATTAGCACTGCTGCTATGCTGATGTGAATGTGATAGGGACCTTAGAGTGTAAGCTCACTGGGGCAGGGACCGATGTGAATGTGATAGGGACCTTAGATTGTAAGCTCACTGGGGCAGGGACCGATGTGAATGTGATAGGGACCTTAGATTGTAAGCTCACTGGGGCAGGGACCGATGTGAATGTGATAGGGCCATTCAATTTTAGTATCCCTGGGGCAGGGACTTATGGAAATGTGATAGCGATGTTACATTGTAAGCTCACTCGGGCAGGGACTGATTGGAATGTGAAAGGGGCCTTAGATTGTAAACTCACTGGGGCAGGGACTGAAGTGAATATGATATGGACCTTTAGGTCCGCACTGAGAATTAAAATAGGCCCTGGCATTTCAGGTACATAGAGGCCCAATCAGCCCCTCACCAGCCCACTAAATACTGACTTTCTATAGGACCTTATAGCAGCCCCTCTGGCATTTGCCAGAATTCACAGATTGCCAGTCTGGGCCTGTGGACCTTAGATTGTAAACTCACTGGGGCAGAGACTGATGGGAATGTGATAGGGTCATTGGATTGTAGGAGCACTGGAGCAGTGACTGATAGGAATGTGATAGGGGCCTTAGAGTGTAAGCTCACTGGAGCAGGGACTGATGGGAATGTGATAGGGACCTTAGATTGTAAACTCACTGGGGAAGGGACTGATGGGAATGTGATAAGGACCTTAGAGTGTAAGCTCACTGGGGCAGGGACTGTTTGGAATGTGATAGGGACCTTAGAGTGTAAGCTCACTGGGGCAGAGACTGATGGGAATGTGATAGGGCCATTAGATTGTAGAAGCACTGGGGCAGTCACTGATAGGAATGTGATAGGGACCTTAGAGTGTAAGCTCACTGGGGCAGGGACTGATGGGAATGTGATAGGGACCTTAGATTGTAAACTCACTGGGGAAGGGACTGATGGGAATGTGATAGGGACCTTAGAGTGTAAGCTCACTGGGGCAGGGACTGTTTGGAATGTGATAGGGATCTTAGAGTGTAAGCTCACTGGGGCAGAGACTGATGGGAATGTGATAGGGCCATTAGATTGTAGGAGCACTGGGGCAGTCATTGATAGGAATGTGATAGGGACCTTAGAGTGTAAGCTCACTGGGGCAGGGACTGATGGGAATGTGATAGGGACCTTAAGAGTGTAAGCTCACTGGGGCAGGGACTGATGGGAATGTGATAGGGACCTTAGAGTGTAAGCTCACTGGGGCAGGGACTGATAGGAATGTGATGGGGACCTTAGATTGTAGGATCACTGGGGCAGGAACTGATGGGAATGTGATAGGGACCTTAGAGTGTAAGCTCACTGGGGCAGGGACTGATGGGAATGTGATAGGGACCTTAGAGTGTAAGCTCACTGGGGCAGGGACTGATGGGAATGTGATAGGGACCTTAAGAGTGTAAGCTCACTGGGGCAGGGACTGATGGGAATGTGATAGGGACCTTAGAGTGTAAGCTCACTGGGGCAGGGACTGATAGGAATGTGATGGGGACCTTAGATTGTAGGATCACTGGGGCAGGAACTGACTGCTTTATGTAACACACTCTGGAATATATATTACTATACAAATACCATATACTCAATATTTAATTAAGAATTTATAAGGGTTGATGATGCCCTTATGTGGGGTGGGGGGACAACAATAAGGGTCCTAGAATTAGGGTCAGTATCCTGAGTGTTACTTTAATTCTCCACTCACATCTTGCGGTGTTGAACTCCCCAAATTTTTCCCACCTACCACTGCTGGTTTATGGGGCCCCACTACTTGCAGGGGCCCATGGAAGGCCTGGACCCCCTTACACTCTGGAAATGTATTAAAGCCTCTTTCTGTTAATATGTTCTTTCAATTCAAACCAGTACTAAAGAGAGAAAGAGCAGGGTTGCTCAGTGTGTGTGCTGGTTGGACACAATCCCGACTGCAAAAACAAATCAGGAGAGTTTATTAAACCCTCCAGTGGAGCCACGGATAATGCAGAGAATAAAGGCAATAAAATGAAAGGCAGAATCGGGGGCCTTATGTTCATAAGAGGGATCGTTCATCTCTCAGAGACGGGCGCATGGATTGTCAGAATGTCCAATTTAGAATTAATTACGAGAATTAATTGGAAGTTAATCCCTACCTACAGATCTGTGCGGCTAACCAATCATCTGGCAGCTGAGCGGAATTAGGAATGTGCCGGGAGGATTTGGGGGGGGGTTTAGAAGGCACAGAATTCTGCTGCGGGTGATGCCAAAGAGATACGTAATGTACCCGCAGTGCGAGGGAGGTTGAGGTTGGGTGAATCAGGTTCCCCCTGGGTAAGGACCCCCACTTCTAGGATGGTTCCAAACAGGCTGCTCCATGAACCCATCAACACCACCCCCAATCCAGCTCCACTTTACACAGCCCCATTACATCACTGACCCTGAGTGCACTTATGACATCATCGGCATCACAACTGCTCCTCATGTTACACTGGATGCAAGAAAACATTCCTTCCAGCCCAAATTACTACTGCCGCATAATACCTGCCTGTTCATTTCATATTTCCAGCAACAATATTTATAATGATCAGGATGTTTTCTCTCTGATTGCAAAGGACTGGGGGAATAGTAATGTTTCTGCTGAAGTAATCAGTCCCGAATAATCCTTTATTGTAATCAGACTGCCCACGTGATGCTCCAACACCTGCCATAGAGAAGCCTTGTGTCTGACCAAATCTGAATTTTTTACTTGTCTAATATTAACTTTCATTATACCTTCATATACCTATACCTAAATATTTCTGTACTCCCACTGTTACTATAGGCACCATCTCTCCCTACTATACCTGCTATCCCACAGTCACACTCCCTTCCCAGAGACTATTATCCCACTGTTACTATAGACACCATCTCTCCCTACTATACCTGCTATCCCACAGTCACACTCCCTTCCCAGAGACTATTATCCCCACTGTTACTATAGACACCATCTCTCCCTACTATACCTGCTATCCCACAGTCACACTCCCTTCCCAGAGACTATTACCCCACTGTTACTATAGGCACCATCTCTCCCTACTATACCTGCTATCCCACAGTCACACTCCCTTCCCAGAGATTATTATCCACTGTTACTATAGGCACCATCTCTCCCTACTATACCTGCTATCCCACAGTCACACTCCCTTCCCAGAGACTATTATCCACTGTTACTATAGGCACCATCTCTCCCTACTATACCTGCTATCCCACAGTCACACTCCCTTCCCAGAGACTATTATCCACTGTTACTATAGGCACCATCTCTCCCTACTATACCTGCTATCCCACAGTCACACTCCCTTCCCAGAGACTATTATCCACTGTTACTATAGGCACCATCTCTCCCTACTATACCTGCTATCCCACAGTCACACTCCCTTCCCAGAGACTATCTACTGTTACTATAGACACATCTCTCCCTACTATACCTGCTATCCCACAGTCACACTCCCTTCCCAGAGACTATTACCCCACTGTTACTATAGGCACCATCTCTCCCTACTATACCTGCTATCCCACAGTCACACTCCCTTCCCAGAGATTATTATCCACTGTTACTATAGGCACCATCTCTCCCTACTATACCTGCTATCCCACAGTCACACTCCCTTCCCAGAGAGAGACTATTATCCACTGTTACTATAGGCACCATCTCTCCCTACTATACCTGCTATCCCACAGTCACACTCCCTTCCCAGAGACTATTATCCACTGTTACTATAGGCACCATCTCTCCCTACTATACCTGCTATCCCACAGTCACACTCCCTTCCCAGAGACTATTATCCACTGTTACTATAGACACCATCTCTCCCTACTATACCTGCTATCCCACAGTCACACTCCCTTCCCAGAGACTATTATCCACTGTTACTATAGGCACCATCTCTCCCTACTATACCTGCTATCCCACAGTCACACTCCCTTCCCAGAGACTATTATCCCATTGTTACTATAGGCACATCTCTCCCTACTATACCTGCTATCCCACAGTCACACTCCCTTCCCAGAGACTATTATCCACTGTTACTATAGACACCATCTCTCCCTACTATACCTGCTATCCCACAGTCACACTCCCTTCCCAGAGACTATTATCCACTGTTACTATAGACACCATCTCTCCCTACTATACCTGCTATCCCACAGTCACACTCCTTTCCCAGAGACTATTATCCACTGTTACTATAGGCACCATCTCTCCCTACTATACCTGCTATCCTACAGTCACACTCCCTTCCCAGAGACTATTATCCCACTGTTACTATAGGCACCATCTCTCCCTACTATACCTGCTATCCCACAGTCACACTCCCTTCCCAGAGACTATTATCCACTGTTACTATAGGCACCATCTCTCCCTACTATACCTGCTATCCCACAGTCACACTCCCTACCCAGAGACTATTATCCACTGTTACTATAGGCACCATCTCTCCCTACTATACCTGCTATCCCACAGTCACACTCCCTTCCCAGAGACTATTATCGACTGTTACTATAGACACCATCTCTCCCTACTATACCTGCTATCCCACAGTCACACTCCCTTCCCAGAGACTATCTACTGTTACTATAGACACATCTCTCCCTACTATACCTGCTATCCCACAGTCACACTCCCTTCCCAGAGACTATTACCCCACTGTTACTATAGGCACCATCTCTCCCTACTATACCTGCTATCCCACAGTCACACTCCCTTCCCAGAGATTATTATCCACTGTTACTATAGGCACCATCTCTCCCTACTATACCTGCTATCCCACAGTCACACTCCCTTCCCAGAGAGAGACTATTATCCACTGTTACTATAGGCACCATCTCTCCCTACTATACCTGCTATCCCACAGTCACACTCCCTTCCCAGAGACTATTATCCACTGTTACTATAGGCACCATCTCTCCCTACTATACCTGCTATCCCACAGTCACACTCCCTTCCCAGAGACTATTATCCACTGTTACTATAGACACCATCTCTCCCTACTATACCTGCTATCCCACAGTCACACTCCCTTCCCAGAGACTATTATCCACTGTTACTATAGGCACCATCTCTCCCTACTATACCTGCTATCCCACAGTCACACTCCCTTCCCAGAGACTATTATCCCATTGTTACTATAGGCACATCTCTCCCTACTATACCTGCTATCCCACAGTCACACTCCCTTCCCAGAGACTATTATCCACTGTTACTATAGACACCATCTCTCCCTACTATACCTGCTATCCCACAGTCACACTCCCTTCCCAGAGACTATTATCCACTGTTACTATAGACACCATCTCTCCCTACTATACCTGCTATCCCACAGTCACACTCCTTTCCCAGAGACTATTATCCACTGTTACTATAGGCACCATCTCTCCCTACTATACCTGCTATCCTACAGTCACACTCCCTTCCCAGAGACTATTATCCCACTGTTACTATAGGCACCATCTCTCCCTACTATACCTGCTATCCCACAGTCACACTCCCTTCCCAGAGACTATCATCCACTGTTACTATAGGCACCATCTCTCCCTACTATACCTGCTATCCCACAATCACACTCCCTTCCCAGAGACTATTATCCACTGTTACTATAGGCACCATCTCTCCCAACTATACCTGCTATCCCACAGTCACACTCCCTTCCCAGAGACTATTATCCCACTGTTACTATAGACACCATCTCTCCCTACTATACTTGCTATCCCTACTATTACCCCTTCTTCCCACCCCTCTCTCTCACACTATTACACTAAGTTGACTACTGAATTTACTGTTTAGCAATAGTCCAAATAAACATAAAGCTAGAGCTATTTATTCTGAATAAACAGATAATGAGATCCCTGGAAAAAACAATTATGTAGGAAGCACTTTTTTATATAACATAAAGAGTATAATTTATGGCTGTTTCTGCTGAATCCATAACACAGGAATTAATTTCCTACAAGAATGTGAGCAGTGAGTATCCCTAGGGAGCCAGGACTATGTTGTATTATGTAAGCACATTCCAGTTATGTATCACATTGATCATGATGTGTCTCTATAGTGTTGGGTTCTCAGTTAGAAGCTGGTGTTGGTGGTGCCGCTATTGCCGTGTAACCTTACGTACAGTCTGTAGCCAGAATTACCTTATAGTGATACATCAGGCTACGCCAGAGAACTGTTTTAAGCTACTAAGAGTAAATAGAGCAAGAAGGCTCAGTATATGCCGAATCCCTTTAGGGAAACCTGCATCTGATTCTGGTACTACACTGAGTATCTAAAGTAAGTGATATTAATCATGCGCCGGTGCCTTGAGGGCACAAGAGCCAATGCAAATCACAGCCTAAATGTTCATTCCACTTATTGTATCTTCCTTTCCTTAACATGCCTCCAGGGACTACAGCAGAAATCCATAGGGGTGGCGGTGCTGGGGTTATAAAAAGGGTATTTTTATTCATTTACATTTTTTGATGAATAATTTTGCCTTGGAGATTTATTTTTTTTTCATAGTATTTCTAAGTGGGCTAGAAACCCTGTGCATAATGCAAAATTGTAAAGCATCTAAATATTCCAAAGCTGTTATTTCTCATCCTCGGCCCCAGTGAGAAACGGCTGAGTCACGCTGTCAATCTGAGTTACACAACCCATTTCAGCTGAGCTCCGGCCTCTCCTGAGACTCACGTATGTTTAAACACAGCCAGAGCGGGGAACTCAATCTGCTAACCCTTTGTATGCGGTAAATACAACTACACGTAGATGGAATCAACCACTGTTTCAGAAGGATGTATCTCAACATCCTCAACACAAGGGAACTCTGATTTCACTATAATGTAACGCCTACTGTAATTGATAAGGATATTAGAAGTCACTGAGGGGTTGTTCTGTGACCATATAAAGGCACAAGGCTGCAGGCTGAGTTATACAGGGAACTCTGAGTATCACTCATGTATTGAAAGGGATAATGTACCCCCTACTGTAAATGATAAGGATATTAGAAGTCACTGAGGGGTTGTTCTGTGACCATATAAAGACACAAGGCTACAGGCTGAGTTATACAGGGAACTCTGAGTATCACTCATGTATTATAAGGGATAATGTACCCCCTACTGTAATTGATAAGGATATTAAAAGTCACTGAGGGGTTGTTCTGTGACCATATAAAGACACAAGGCTACAGGCTGAGTTATACAGGGAACTCTGAGTATCACTCATGTATTTTAAGGGATAATGTACCCCCTACTGTAAATGATAAGGATATTAGAAGTCACTGAGGGGTTGTTCTGTGACCATATAAAGCCACAAGGCTGCAGGCTGAGTTATACAGGGAACTCTGAGTATCACTCATGTATTATAAGGGATAATGTACCCCCTACTGTAAATGATAAGGATATTAGAAGTCACTGAGGGGTTGTTCTGTGACCATATAAAGGCACAAGGCTGCAGGCTGAGTTATACAGGGAACTCTGAGTATCACTCGTGTATTATAAGGATAATGTACCCCCTACTGTAAATGATAAGGATATTAGAAGTCACTGAGGGGTTGTTCTGTGACCATATAAAGACACAAGGCTGCAGGCTGAGTTATACAGGGAACTCTGAGTATCACTCATGTATAATAAGGGATAATGTACCCCCTACTGTAAATGATAAGGATATTAGAAGTCACTGAGGGGTTGTTCTGTGACCATATAAAGGCACAAGGCTGCAGGCTGAGTTATACAGGGAACTCTGAGTATCGCTCATGTATTATAAGGGTTAATGTACCCCCTACTGTAAATGATAAGGATATTAGAAGTCACTGAGGGGTTCTGTGTAGGGATGCACCGAATCCACTATTTTGGATTCGGCCGAACCCCTGAATTCTTCGTGAAAGATTCGGCCGAATACCGAACCGAATCCAAACCCTAATTTGCATATGCAAATTAGGGGTTGAAAGGGGAAAATATTTTTTACTTCCTTGTTTTGTGACAAAAAGTCACGCGATTTCCCTCCCTGCCCCTAATTTGCATATGCAAATTAGGATTCGGATTCGGTTCGGCCGGGCAGAAGGATTCGGCCGAATCCGAATCCTGCTGAAAAAGGCCGAATCCTGGCCGAATCCCGAACCAAATCCTGGATTCGGTGCATCCCTAGTTCTGTGACCATATAAAGACACAAGGCTGCGTTATACAGGGAACTCGGAGTATCGCTCATGTATTATAAGGGTTAATGTACCCCCTACTGTAAATGATAAGGATATTAGAAGTCACTGAGGGGTTGTTCTGTGACCATATAAAGGCACAAGGCTGCAGGCTGAGATATACAGGGAACTCTGAGTATCACTCATGTATTATAAGGGATAATGTACCCCCTACTGTAAATGATAAGGATATTAGAAGTCACTGAGCGGTTGTTCTGTGACCATATAAAGGCACAAGGCTGCAGGCTGAGTTATACAGGGAACTCTGAGTATCACTCATGTATTATAAGGGATAATGTACCCCCTACTGTAAATGATAAGGATATTAGAAGTCACTGAGGGGTTGTTCTGTGACCATATAAAGGCACAAGGCTGCAGGCTGAGTTATACAGGGAACTCTGAGTATCACTCGTGTATTTTAAGGGATAATGTACCCCCTACTGTAAATGATAAGGATATTAGAAGTCACTGAGGGGTTGTTCTTTGACCATATAAAGGCACAAGGCTGCAGGCTGAGTTATACAGGGAACTCTGAGTATCACTCATGTATTATAAGGGATAATGTACCCCCTACTGTAAATGATAAGGATATTAGAAGTCACTGAGGGGTTGTTCTGTGACCATATAAAGGCACAAGGCTGCAGGCTGAGTTATACAGGGAGTATCACTCATGTATTATAAGGGATAATGTACCCCCTACTGTAAATGATAAGGATATTAGAAGTCACTGAGGGGTTGTTCTGTGACCATATAAAGGCACAAGGCTGCAGGCTGAGTTATACAGGGAACTCTGAGTATCACTCGTGTATTTTAAGGGATAATGTACCCCCTACTGTAAATTATAAGGATATAATGAGGTACTGAGACATTCTGTGCCTATATCAAAGCAAAATATTCTATTATATTATATTTAGCATTAGAGACCATATTATTTCTTACAATACTCACATTTTGAGATAAATTCAAGCTTTGTCGCCTTTCATGATATATATATAATATATAATTCCAGGGGATATGTCATTCTTAATACTGATAAGAAGATTAAGTGCAAATCCCTGTCAGAGAATTTCAGAGCACCCAAAGTTGCTTCTCGTGTAATCATCACAGATTCATTGTGACAAAATAAAAAGATGACGCAGAGTCGGCTGCTCCATATTGTCCCTTCTCTGGCAAGGTTCATGATTGAGGATGGAGGCTACAATGGAAATTTAGGCTGAAATAAACTTTCATGATCTCAAAGGGTAACACAGTCTATAAATACAGCCCAAGTCGGCCCAGTTATTTAGCTCTAAGTGTAATTACTAGCAGTGGCCACTAGAGGAAAATAATTCTATAGCAAAGGGGCGGAGCACAGGAAGGTTTAAAAGCAGGAGGAGAACAGCAGAAGACCTCTTTGGCCAAATGGAAATCTATAGGTCTCAATGGATCACATACAGTAGAACAATAATAATAATGTTCAGGCATCCTTCCATCAGTAGAGGAGGTGTAGCAATGCTGCTGGTTGTAGTTTAACCCCAGCCAGAGAATCAGAATGGTTTAGAAGTAGCCCATTACTTACCTCACACTTCTCCACGGCTGGCGTTTGCCCACACTCAGAGCTGTTGCCGGCCACAATCCCGGCCCGCAGGCTTTCACTGTCCCCCGTCCCTTCCTCCATAGAGTAGGTTTTGGAGCGGTTGCCATGTCTGTGAGAGGGAACCCGGCTCTGCACCAGGCTGAGCTGCTTGCGGAGCAGTCGGTTTTCTTCCTCCACTTCTCGCACCCGCACTTCCAAGCTCTCCCGCTGGCTGGAGGCCAAGTAACGAGGGCTGTGGGGCTGAGCGTCCAGCGGAGACAGAGACACCGTCTTCCCATCTACCAAAAAACACAGGGATCATCAATAAGGATGAGGATATTCAGTTATTACCATTATTATTACAAAATCCCCTTTCATCTACCCATACACATTGCCCTGCATACTGTAGGTCTGTATTACAATGATATTCCCAGTTGAGATTGACCCCACCACAGATCTACTTATATTTCACCCCCTTGTCTGCAGTGAGTTGGTGCAAATCTACCCTCAACACAGTAACCAATTAGACTGTGGTTTTCATGTTGATTGCTGTAGGCTAGTGTTTCTCCAACTTTGAGGCCAAAGATGATACATTGCTCTGCATACTGCTCTCTTTGTCCACCCCAACTCTGATGTCAGCCATGAGAATCTGCTCTGCTTAGTGCTCGCTCGGTCCATCAGATGCTACTCTGCATAGTGCTTACTCAACTGTGAGCTAATCTATGAGATGTTGCTCTGCATACTTGTGCAGTCCACCTCATCTCTGAGGCCAGCAATGAGACACTGCTCTGCATACTGCTCGGTTATTCCATGCCAACTCTGAGGCTAGCAATAAGAAACTGCTCTGCATACTGCTAGCTCAGTCCACCTCATCTCTGAGGTTATCCATGAGATGCTGCTCTGTATACTGTGTGCTTATTCCACCTGAAGTCTGAGGTCTTCCATGAGATGCTGCTCTGCATACTGCTCGCTTATTCCACCTCAACTCTGAGGTCATCCATGAGATGCTGCTCTGCATACTGCTTGCTCATTCCACCTCAACTCTGAGGCCTGCAATGAGACACTGCTCTGCATACTGCTCGCTTTTTCCACCTCAACTCTTAGGCCAGCCATGAGATGCTGTTCTGCATACTGCTCGCTCATTCCACCTAAACTCAGAGGCCAGCCATGAGATGCTGCTCTGCATACTGCTCCTCTGAGACTAACAGTAAAAAACTGCTCTGCATACTGCTAGCTCGGTCCACCTCATCTCTGAGGTTATCCATGAGATGCTGCTCTGTATACTGCTCGCTCATTCCACCTAAACTCAGAGGCCAGCCATGAGATGCTGCTCTGCATACTGCTCCTCTGAGACTAACAATAAAAAACTGCTCTGCATACTGCTAGCTCGGTCCACCTCATCTCTGAGGTTATCCATGAGATGCTGCTCTGTATACTGCTCGCTCATTCCACCTAAACTCTGAGGCTAACAATAAGAAACTGCTCTGCATACTACTAGCTCGGTCCACCTCAACTCTGAGGTCATCCATGAGATGCTGCTCTGCATACTGCTCGCTTATTCCACCTCAACTCTGAGGTCATCCATGAGATGCTGCTCTGCATACTGCTCGGTTATTCCACCTCAACTCTGAGGTCATACATGAGATGCTGCTCTGTATACTGGTCACTCAGTCGAACCAAAACTCTGAGGCCAGCCAGGGCAGCCATCAGGGGGGGATAGGGGGGAGGGTTGTAGGGGCCCCGAGGGTAAGGGGGGCCCGGCCACACCACACTTACTTGATTAGCCGGGCCCCCCATCTTTCTGAGAGCTGCTGACTTCGGGAAGGCATGGACGTTTAAGGGGCCCTGGCCACCAATTTTCTTATAATGTTGGGGGGGGAGCCTGGCCACCAATTTTGGCCACCAAGTTTTTTTTCTCATGTGGGGTCCTAGCCACCAATATTTTTTAATGGGGGGGGGGCTCTGGCCACAAATGTTTTTTTATAGGAGGCCCTGACCACCAATATGTTTTTATTTTTTATTAACATGTGGGAACCCTAGCCACCAATATTTTTTTTTGTTTTTTTACTGTGTGGTGGGGAGGACGGACCTGTAGGTGGGGCTTGCGGTGGGCGCAGCCCAGGAAATTGTCACAATGCAGGTGTCATGATCTCCACTGGGCCCTCAGAGGTCCAGTCCGACGCTGCTTGTTTAAGAAAGAGTTAACTATAGAGATAGGACATATTTTGCCTTTAGAGGAAGAAGCAATAGCAGAAATGTTTTCCAAAGTGCAGACAGGCTTTAAATTTGCTTTGATGATTTATTTATATTTTTTTGTACGCTGGAATCTGTGAAACACCATTAACTCCGTATTTTAATTGCATGCAAATTATATGAAATAGAATTGGCTTATCTCGATTTGGGGACCCTTTCACAAGCATAGTAATTAGAATGCCGCGTCGTTAGAGTAAAAACAGTGCCTGCTAATCGGGATGATTTGTGTATTACTCGCACACCGCCCATTCACCAACACAAGTTCCATTTAAAATGTGCAGTCTGCCATTAAAATCCGAGTTGGTTTGTGCTTTTTTTTTTCTTTTTAAACAAAAGGAAGTGATTTTACCCCACAAAGCAACTGGAAATATAATTCCAAAGAGGTGACCCCTGTTAACATCCATTTTACTACCAACCGTACTAAGCCAATGTACATATTTTATAGCTTTACTGTGTGTAAGAACCTGCAAAGTACCCCTGGAATTGGATGTCTGTTACCCCAATGTTTCTATATATCTGTAACCTTGTTATGAGCTAAGGGGGCCCAGTCTGAAGGTCAGTTAGGGGGAGATTTGGGGTGAGTGATTATTTGTACCTTGGGTACCCCTGGAACTATAGCAGAGTGACTGTTACCCCAATGTTTCTATATATCTGTAACCTTGTTATGAGCTAAGGGGGCCCAGTCTGAAGGCCAGTTAGGGGGAGATTTGGGGTGAGTGTTTATTTGTACCCTGGGTACCCCTGAAACTATATCAGGGTGACTGTTACCCCAGTGTTTCTATATATCTGTAACCTTGTTATGAGCTAAGGGGGCCCAGCCTGAAGGCCATTTAGGGAGACCTTTGGGGTGAGTGTTTATTTGTACCCTGGGTACCCCTGGAACTATAGCAGGGTGACTGTTACCCCAATGTTTCTATATATCTGTAACCTTGGTGACTGTCATATCATATATTTGTAACTTTGCTACAATCAAGGGGTTCACACCAAATGTTGGACAAGCTGACTTCTGCTACATTGTTTCAGGAGACAAATGCAGTATTGCAGAGAATAGAAATAGCCAGACACTGCTTTCAAAAGCAATTACTGTACATAGACGAATACATATAAAACCATTGAAAATTAAAATTCAATGTATATTATACAATACATAGAATTACACTTTCTTTAATTACGCAAGCAGCAGTTTTATGGTGGAGTTTCCCTTTAATCTCAAGCGTTATACACTGACATGACCAGAACCCTTATCCTCTGGGTTTCAGTCCTTCTGTATCTCATTCTGCACATAGCTGCCGCTGCACGGCCCCATTCCATTACATATGTTCAATATCAGCATCTTTTTAATTTATTGCATGCATGCTGTAAAGTTCAGGAAACATGAAGCAGATTACAGTAAAACAAGATATATTGCGGCAAGATCATAAAATGCAAGTATCTGTTTGCATACAGTGGCATCTAGCTTTTGTAGCCTGATTAATGCCTTGGGCTGGAGATACATCACTGACATCTACTTGTTCTCGCATTGCTCTATACAAACATCACACTCCATAAAAAGAATATACACAATAGGGCAATGAATTTATTATTGGTGGTAAATTAATCTGCTGCTTTATTTTGCAATACTGCTCATGGGGAGAACTAACTCTGAATGGTGATGGACTTTCTGTGTCCCTAGGGATGTAGTTATTTGGGGCCCGTTATTCCAATTTCATGTAATATCTCTTCCAGGAATGTGCACAAAGCCTTTACGGGATTGGCCACACGTATAGTGGAGTTGGTAGGGCAATAGCTGTAGGGAGGGAACATCAGGTATAGTAGGATAAACGGCGCTAGTTGGCCAATAGGGAGACAGCAGGGCAAGATGGATCCTGTAGGAATAGATGTGACAGTAGGATAAATATTGATAGTAGGCCAAGATGGCGATGTTATGACAAGATGGAGACTGTAGGACCGGGTGGATACAATATAAGTAGATACTGACAGTAGGGCACAATGGAGACAGTAGACAAATGATGATGATGATGATGATGGTAGGACAAATGACGAATATGGTAGGAGAGATGATGACAATATGACAAGATGTAGACAGTAGACAAATGATGATGATGATGATGGTAGGACAAATGACGATGATGGTAGGAGAGATGATGACAATAGGACAAGATCAAGGCAGTAGGACAAATGATGACAATAGGACAAGATGGAGACAGTGGGACAAATTATAACACTAAAACAGGATGGAAATGTTATGACAAGATGGAGATAGTAGGACAAGATGGATACAGTATAAGTAGATACTGACAGTAGGGCACAATGAGACAGTAGACAAATGATGATGATGATAGTGGTAGGACAAATGACAGTAGGACAAGATGGAGGCAGTAGGATGTATGATTATAGTAGGACAGCACGGAGACAGTAGGACAAGATGGAGACAGTAGGACATGATGGATAGAGTATAACTAGATGGGAACAGTAGGACAAATGACGGAGATGTTAGGAGAGACGATGACAGTAGGACTAGATGGAGGCAGTAGGACAAATGATGACATTAGGACAATATGTAGACAGTAGGACAAATGAGGACATTAAGACAGGATGAAGACATTATGACAAGATGGATACAGTACAAGTAGATACTGACAGTAGGGCACACACAATGAAGGCAGTAGGACAGGATGGAGCCAGTAGGGCAAGATGGAGACAGTACAATTAGATAGTGACAGCAAGGTATAATGGGCACAGTAGGGCAAATGATGATGGTAGGGCAATAATCTGAAGACAGTAGGGCAAGATGGGGCATAGGAAACATCAGGTGTAACAGGGCAAGATGGATACTGTAGGACAAGATGAGAAAAGTAAGACAAGACGGTGACAGCAGAACATGAGGAAGAAAGTATGACACAATGGAGACTGTTTGGCAAGATGGATATAGTACCAGGTGATGTGACAGCAGGGCAAGAAGTTGGTAAAAAGATAAGATAGAAACAATGGAACAACATGATGACTGTTGAGCAACATGGTAACAGTGCTATAATAATGCAACTCTAAGACCAGAAGACACTTATGGGGCAATATTTTGACAATACAACAAGGCAACAGTAACACTTGATGTCAGTGATACCCAACTTCCGCCCCTTCAATTGCTGTTGCAGTACAAGTTATAGGAACCCCCAACAGACAAATGCTAGCGGTGCAATTCAAGAACATTTAAAGGGCAATGGATCAGAACTACTGGGCATTGCTACCAGTAGACATTGGCATAATATTATGCTTGGTTGTGGGGGCAATGATCCAATGCTGAGCTACGGAGGCATCTAGGGAGTATTGTGCATAATCCGTCTCTGATTTCCAATCTAGTTAGAATGTTGCCCTTACAGCATCTAGGTCCATTAATTAAGGCCACTAGTGGATTGTTAATTAAGGCTGTGCATCTGAAAAAAAAACACAACACTTTTTAATTTGGCCGTTTGCTGCTTAATTGGTCCTTTAATTAAAAGCACGGGCCAGAGTTGCTCATTTGATATGAATAAACACAGAGTTTTTACAGATGGGCCTTGAAATGGTTTCAGCTCCAAAGAACCCAACAAGGAAATGCATTTTTGGCTTTTTCCTAACGAGCAAGTACCGTCTGCTACATATCAGTAGTCTGAACTGATAGCTCATGGGGGGGGGTGTCCCATGTACCTGTGTCCAAACCAAAGCAAGGTAAAACATTGAACGATCCACGCAGAAATTAATTTTATTCCCTTTCAATCTCCAGATCTTTTAGTTGCACCTTAGTTGACACTTAAACAATGATTCAATTAAATGGAAAGGCCTCCCCTTGGCACCAAAGTGCATCAATTAATTGTAGACTATGCTAAATCTCGCCAGGTGTCCCAATTCTCTGAGAACCCTCCTACTCCTTCTCACATGGCTTGCAGGGAGCAATATACTCAGTCTGATCAGGTTGGATCCTTTAACCCTATGGGGCTGGTGTAAAGGCATCAGCATGGCAGCACCACAGATTCTACATTTATGGGGTTTCAATCTGATTGATGCTTGTAAAGCTGCTCATACCCCGACCAATAAACTCTGCCAACTCAATTACAGGCCCATTTATTATGACTCCCCAGGGTCAGGTCTGGAGGCCCAGGGTCCATCAGGCCCCAACCTTAAGGGCCAACTCCTACCTCTATGGCTTGCCTGTGCACATCTACCCGCCTATCCAAACCAATGTAACACTTGCCCCCCAATGCCCCCCCATCTGACTGTAGCTTGTACGTTCCCCTCCTCCTGCTCCTACAAACTTGCAGCCACTGGTCCTGGCAGGGGCTAGGCCTGGGTCGGAAGGGGCCCCAAGGGCTGGGGTTTTAGCCCTGTGTCCTGCCCTGGGCCTCTCAGAAGTCGGTACACGTATCTGGGTGAAAATCAGCCAGATACCTACCTTATAGGGTTGCCACCCAGCCAGTATTCTACACTCCTAGCCGGTAAAACACTTGCCAAATCTGGGGCAGAGGATTACAAATTACCAGCAATGTAGCTGCCGGTAAATTTGTAATACCCCTAACAAAAGCCCTTGGCCCGCCTACAATCTGCTCAAAACTTACCTTTTCTCCTCCTTCTGGCCATTGCGCTGTGTGGCTCCACCTCCTTTTACATCATGGCCCGCCCTTTTTATATCACAGGCCGCCCCTTTTGTTCCCGCCTCCCACCACCGGCCGGTGGAAATTTTATGAAAAGGTGGCAACCCTACTACCACACCCTATAAAAATATGTTTAGATGGGTCCTAATAGACCTACATCATGATACAATTGTTTGCCAGAATGGATGACCCTGATTTGGCCAACCTTGCCCTGTGCCAAATCAGGCTCATCCAATTGGGCAAATGGCTGGATCTGATAATATGCCCAGCATAAGCCTGACAACACATGGCACAGAAAGCAAACATCAGTAGGCATCACACTGATTTTATACCCACCTTACCTGGTCATCTGCAGGAACAGGCCGCTGTTGTCAGTAATTTATACTGACCCAACCCATTGCAAACCCCAGCATTGGGGTAAAACAATGTGGAACAAGAGCTGAGTTGGGCAGAATCTGGGTACAAAGGGGACAAAGCCATGGCTGATGGGCCAAGATGAGAAAGATCAAGGTTTGAAGCTATTCATTACTTTATGTGCCAATCACAGAGGATGCAACTGGCAACATGTGTCCATGGCTGGAATCAAACCTGAAGCTGGCCATAGATGATCCGATCCTCATCGGGAGACCACGATTATCTCAGAATGATCGTACGAATTGACCATCACCTAAAAATACCAATTTGCCAGGAAAACAAAGGGGAGCTGCCTGCTTGGCCCTGCAAACATAGAGAGATTGCACTGGGGCCGACAAAGATTTTTTAACCCGGCCGATCAATTTCCTGACAGATGTCGGCCAAAAAATCATAAGATGTACGATCGTTCGAATCCCACTAACCGCACGATAATTTGGAAGGATTGGTCGGACTTGGCTAAAATCGGTCGTTCGGCAAGAAGAATCGTCTGGGGAGCTTAAGGCCCCAGCACTGCAAGACAATGGCAATAACTTCACCACGGGATCTATAAAGCTTATTAGCTATTAGTCCATGACATAATTAAATGGCTAGAGTATAATGGAATCAAATTCATATAGTACATCATAAAGCAGCAGCTACATGTTGATGAAACATTGAAATTCACTAAAGTACAGTAGAATAAAACCTAATTCCATTCATTTCTGGGCCCTGTGATTTGTGGTCTCTCTAACATTAACCTTTTCTTCTGAAAATACCAACCTTCTTCTGAATTACTGAAACCAATCAATATGTTATCAGCCCATCTGAGTAAGGGGCCACAAAAGGGCTCCTGTAAAATGGACTTCCTGGCTGGATCCGTTTTTATTGTGTGAGAGGGGCACGGATGTCAAGATATTACATTTTTTGTTCCCCTGTGAATTGGCTTCTTGCCTGCCACTACCCAGATCAATGGGAGAGAAGGTTCAACTCGTCTTGTTTCAGCCTTGTTTACTACGTGACCTTGTAACCCCCAAATAGGCATTTATATCCAAAAAAAATCTGCCCGGGAATGACTTCAGAATGCCATGCTGCCAAAATTCCCATTAGCCGGCAACCAGAAGGCCCAAGGGGGTTACAGTTTAGGTACAGCAATATCTATTTCCGAGAATTCCAACCCTCTAACTAACGTGCGGTCATTCCCGGCAGGGACTGACGTGTTCATTCTTATCAGCACATTTAATAATATTTAGCATGGTGAACTGTGTTTACGACTTTATTCAGTAAATACAACCCTTCCCCAAGCTGTTCATTTAGCCAGAAAAAAAAGACTAGTCATTTAATGACTAGAAACCAAAGTTAATTGAAAAAAACAATTATGTTTTGGTTAGTCCTGCAAGGATGTAGCTGTATAGCCAGAACTCCTACTGTCTCTGTCTTGCCCTACTGTGACTATCTTACCATACTGTATCTATCTTGGCCAATTGTCTCCACCTTGTCCTGCTGTCTCTGTCTTGCCCAGATGTCTCCATGTTGTCCTGCTGTCTATATTTTGCCCTACTGTCTCTGTCTTGCCCTACTGTGACTATCTTACCATACTGTATCTATCTTGGCCAATTGTCTCCACCTTGTCCTGCTGTCTCCATCTTGCTCAGATGCCTCCACCTTGTCCTGCTGTCTCTGTCTTGCCCAAATGTCTCCATGTTGTCCTGCTGTCTATATTTTGCCCTACTTTCTCTGTCTTGCCCTACTGTCACTATCGTACCAAACTGTATCTATCTTGCCCAATTGTCTCCACCTTGTCCTGCTGCCTCCACCTTGTCCTACTGTTTCACTACAATACCTGTTATCACCCTAATTTTTCTTCCTAAAAGATCTTCTCTGTGGGATCCCACTTTATGGGGGAAAACAACTCTGTATGCATTAAACACTTAGGTCCTCTTAACCAGGTCGTTCTTGACAACTACTGACAACTTGTCGTACTAGCTCCATATTGTCTACTGTCACCATCTTGTCTTAATGTCACCATCTTGCAGGGCTGGAACTAGGGGTAGGCAGAAGAGGCAGATGCCTAGGGAGCAATGATTGGGGGAGCTGGACAGATACCTCTTTTGCCCAACCCTAGACCAGACTCACCTGACACTATACTTGCACGCTATGCAGCCTGCATGACGGAGGAAATGGGTGGGAGCTTGCTGGCCAGGTTGCCTAGGTCCTGGCCCGCTCTGCCATCTTGCCATACTGTTCTGTCTTGCCCTACTGTCTCTATCTTGCCCAGATGTCTCCACCTTGTCTAGCTGTCTTCGTCTTGCCCTATTGTCTCCATCTTCTTTCTGATCTTTTTATTCAAAAGTTTTCAAAAGAAACAAAAAACAGAAAAAAGCTAACAATCTAATCAATTTACAGTTCAAAATGTCTTGGCGTTTAACAACAATTCCTAGGAAACCTAACTACAGAGTTTGTCTTGAACCGGACAAATACGTTACCACTGGCAAGTCTGTGGCACGAGTAAAACAAAAATAAAAAAATTAACTCTCTTGATCATATAGATATCTCTATGAAAATCTTTTTTTTTTTTTTCAATCTGTACAAAAGGTCTTTCTTCATAAATTTAGGGGCAGATTCACTAAGGGTCGAATTTCGAAGTTAAAAATACTTCGAAATTCGACCCTCGAATTGAAATCCTTCGACTTCGAATATCGAAGTCGAAGGATTTAGCGCTAAACGTTCGATCGAACGATTCGAAGGATTTTAATCAAACGATCGAAGGAAAATCCTTCGATCAAAAAAAGCTTAGCAAGCCTATGGGGACCTTCCCCATAGGCTAACATTGACTTCGGTAGGTTTTATCTGCCGAAGTAGGGGGTCGAAGTTTCTTTTAAAGGGACAGTACTTCGACTATCGAATGGTCGAATAGTCGAACGATTTTTAGTTTGAATCGTTCGATTCGAAGTCGAAGGTCGAAGTAGCCCATTCGATGGTCGAAGTAGCCCATTCGATGGTCGAAGTAGCCCAAAAAAACTTCGAAATTCGAAGTTTTTTTTATTCTAACCCTTCACCCGAATTTAGTGAATCGGCCCCTTAATTTCTGGGTAAGATTTGAAAATTAAAACATAACCTCTGTACATAAAAAAAAACGAATCAATGACTTAAACATCACTTGGGGGCAGATTTACTATGGGTCGAATATCGAGGGTTAATTAAACCTCGATATTCGACTAGGAATTGAAATCCTTCGAATTCGAATATCGAATTCGAAGGATTTAGCGCAGGAAATTCGATCAATCGATCGAAGGATTATTCATTCGATCGAACGATTAAATTCTTCGAATCGAACGATTTGAAGGATTTTAATCCAACGATCGAAGGAATATCCTTCGATGAAAAAAACTTAGGCAAGCCTATGGGGACCTTCCCCATAGGCTAACATTGACTTCGGTAGCTTTTAGCTGCCGAACTAGGGGGTTGAATTTTTTTTTAAAGAGACAGTACTTCGACTATCGAATGGTCGAATAGTCGAACGATTTTTAGTTCGAATCGTTCGATAGTCGTAGTCGAAGGTCGAAGTAGCCCATTCGATGGTCGAAGTAGCCCAAAAAAAACTTCGAAATTCGAAGTTTTTTTAATTCGAACCCTTCACTTGAATTTAGTAAATCTGCCCCTAAGTATGGCACGGGATTCAGACATCTACAGCTGTGATTTCCATCACCTTTAAGAGCTCTATGGTTGGACTTTTCAAATCTTCAACTTGAGTTTGATTAAAGCTCCTGGGGGTATATTTAAAGGCGGATTTATCAAAGGGTGAAATTTCACTTTCACCCATTGATAAATACGCCTTTCAAAATCCCATATAAATGAATGGAGAGCTGCGGAATTTCACTCTAGTGGCGTAACGTCACTCTTTGATAAATTTACCCCCTGGTGTACTAATACACCTGATACATGGAAAGATGCTGAAAGTCTGAAAGGTAGATCTTACTGATAATGCATCAAACATTTATTCCTTGACCAAAATGTGACACTGAGATGGGAAATATGAAAAAATGTTGACACAAGGAAGGGTGAAAATATTTATTATTTCCTTGATCGTTTGACGGAAATTCACGAGATTTTAAGGGGTCATTGTTTGAATCCTGCTAAAAAAGGCTAGGATTTGGCTTCGTCCTGAGCCTAAACTAACTTAATTGAAATATTCACCCAATTTCTATTCACAGCACTAGGTGGCGACTTCAAATGGTGCACAATTTGGGTGGTCAAAGCACACGTTGGGCCGTAAGCCTTAAGCATCGATTGGTGTTTAATTAAAGCAATTAAATCCTAGGGAGCTTTGAACCAATTTACTGTATACCACATCTTTATTTTTTTAATCTTCCTCTGCAAAAAAACAAAAATAAAACAAAACAAAAAAACACTTCTGTATTTTACTAGAATCTAAACTGAGAGCAGCAATTACTTTTGAAACTATGAAATGTCACTGCCAGCTATACACAAATACACACATGCAGTTTCAATACTAGAAAAGAAATTATTAAAATGAGGAAAAAAAAAACAACTACTACTGTCACTATCTAACCATACTGTATCTATCTTGCCCAACTGTCTCCACCTTGCCCAACTGTTTCCACCTTGTCCTGCTGTCTTCATCTTGCCCTACTGTCTTTGTCTTGTCCTACTGTCACTATCTTAACCATACTGTATCCATCTTGCCCAGATGTCTCCACCTTGTCCTGCTGTTTCCATCTTGCCCAGATGTCTCCACGTTGTCCTGCTGTCTATATTTTGCCCTACTGTCTCTGTCTTGCCCTACTGTCTCTTTCTTGCCCTACTGTATCTATCTTGCCCATTTATCTCCACCTTGTCCTGCTGCCTCCATCTTGCCCTATTGTTTCACTAAAATACCTGCTATCACCCTAATTTTCCTTCCTAAAAGATCTGGGGAAAGCACTCAACCTATTAATAAAAAAAAAATTCAAAGTCATGACAAGTTTAATATGGTCTTTTATAATTCTATAATATTGCATTTCTTTTTATAGTACACTTAATGCCATTTAATTAAGCAATGTGTTAACTGAGCGAATCGTTTCCAGGCTGATACCCAAGCCCTTCTGCACAGCTGAGCCGCCATCGTTCTTATCCTTATTCCACGCTGCTTATTCCATTCCACTTGAAAGCTGAAGAAGAAATAATAACAGAAAACAGGGGGCAAAGAGTAAAAAAGCAGAGATATTTTTGGAGGTGACCACAGAGCGCAAAGCCTTGTACTCACCAGGCAAGGGTCGCAGAGAAAAATGGAAATCAGAAACTACCGAGGCGATTGCTGAGAGAGGGGTACAAGGTGGCCTGACATTCCACTTCTCTGCATGATTATAGTCACGGTATATTTGCAGGTTTGTGGAGGTGGCGTTTGGTAAGGACAAACTTCTGGGGAATAGAGATGGCGCGAACTGTTCGCCGGCGAACTTGTTCGCGCGAACATCGGGTGTTCGCGCTCGCCGGAAGTTCGCGAACGTCGCGCGACGTTCGCCATTTTGGGTTCGCCATTGTTGGCGCTTTTTTTTGCCCTCTCACCCCAGACCAGCAGGTACATGGCAGCCAATCAGGAAGCTCTCCCCTGGACCACTCCCCTTCCCTATAAAAACCGAAGCCCTGCAGCGTTTTTTCACTCTGCCTGTGTGTGCTGAAGAGATAGTGTAGGGAGAGAGCTGCTGCCTGTTAGTGATTTCAGGGACAGTTGAAAGTTTGCTGGCTAGTAATCGTTTTGATACTGCTCTGTTATTGGAGGGACAGAAGTCTGCAGGGGTTTGAGGGACATTTAAGCTTAGGTAGCTTTGCTGGCTAGTAATCTACCTTCTACTGCAGTGCTCTGTATGTAGCTGCAGTGGGCAGCTGTCCTGCTTCTGATCTCATCTGCTGACTGCTGCAATAGCAATAGTCCTTGTAAGGACTGCTTTTATTTATTTTTTTGTTCCAATACAGAGCAGTATCAAGCAGATTACTAGCCAGCAAACTTACTATCATCTGTCCCTGAAATCACTAACAGCTCTCCCCCTACACTATCTCTTCCAAGCACACACAGGCAGATTTTTCAGATACATTTTTGCCCTTGATCCCCCTCTGGCATGCCACTGTCCAGGTCGTTGCACCCTTTAAACAACTTTAAAATCATTTTTCTGGCCAGAAATGTCTTTTTTAGATGTTAAAGTTCGCCTTCCCATTGAAGTCTATGGGGTTCGCGAACCGTTCGCGAACCGCTCGCATTTTTGCGCAAGTTCGCGAATATGTTCGCGAACTTTTTTTCCGACGTTCGCTACATCCCTACTGGGGAACAGTCGGCGATTAGAATGGGAAGTGAGTCACCCGTATAATTTGGTTTGTTCAGAACAATCTCCTGAATCGTAGCAATTATCCATAAAACACAAATAATCGCTTTAATCAACCTCCCTCTAGGGTAAGGCTGTCTCATAGTTATCTGAACTAGTATTCTCAGCCTTTCCTAGGACAGCAGTACAACAGACTGAAGGTGTAATTTACAATTTGCATCAATTAGTGTCTTGCATTGGTGTCCAAGGTCAAAGTCAATGGCCCCTTGTCTCCCCATTATCTCAAAAGTCCTGCTCTGCTTTCTGTGCTAGAATGACTGGTGCACATATAACTGGTGTGGCCTCTTTTCGTCAATGGGACCTTAAACAGAAACCAAGGGTGGCACCTAGGGTGTCAATAAGATGTTCAGATTAGGGAGTGGCAGCTGGTGCTACAGTACCCAGTTTAGTCTAAAATGTCTAGAATAATGAATAGGGATGTAGCGAACGTCGGAAAAAAAGTTCGCGAACATATTCGCGAACTTGCGCAAAAATGCGAGCGGTTCGCGAACGGTTCGCGAACCCCATAGACTTCAATGGGAAGGCGAACTTTAACATCTAAAAAAGACATTTCTGGCCAGAAAAATGATTTTAAAGTTGTTTAAAGGGTGCAACGACCTGGACAGTGGCATGCCAGAGGGGGATCAAGGGCAAAAATGTATCTGAAAAATCTGCCTGTGTGTGCTTGGAAGAGATAGTGTAGGGGGAGAGCTGTTAGTGATTTCAGGGACAGATGATAGTAAGTTTGCTGGCTAGTAATCTGCTTGATACTGCTCTGTATTGGAACAAAAAAATAAATAAAAGCAGTCCTTACAAGGACTACTGTTATTGCAGCAGTCAGCAGATGAGATCAGAAGCAGGACAGCTGCCCACTGCAGCTACATACAGAGCACTGCAGTAGAAGGTAGATTACTAGCCAGCAAAGCTACCTAAGCTTAAATGTCCCTCAAACCCCTGCAGACTTCTGTCCCTCCAATAACAGAGCAGTATCAAAACGATTACTAGCCAGCAAACTTTCAACTGTCCCTGAAATCACTAACAGGCAGCAGCTCTCTCCCTACACTATCTCTTCAGCACACACAGGCAGAGTGAAAAAACGCTGCAGGGCTTCGGTTTTTATAGGGAAGGGGAGTGGTCCAGGGGAGAGCTTCCTGATTGGCTGCCATGTACCTGCTGGTCTGGGGTGAGAGGGCAAAAAAAAGCGCCAACAATGGCGAACCCAAAATGGCGAACGTCGCGCGACGTTCGCGAACTTCCGGCGAGCGCGAACACCCGATGTTCGCGCGAACAAGTTCGCCGGCGAACAGTTCGCGCCATCCCTAATAATGAAAGCAAGGGTCTCATTGGTTAGTCTTCCACACAAAGGGGCAGATTTTCTAAAGGGGGAATTGTCGCCAGCAACCGGTTCGCACCCATTGTTACACCTCGCCAGGCGCAAATGCACTCAGACTACGCTAATTCACTAAAATGTGGAGTTTCTCCGCATTTTTGCCAAGCGAAACTTCGCTAGGGATCTTGCTCTCAAGTCAATTTGCATAGGACGGGAAATTTAAAGTTTATGTTAAATGTTATATACTTACAAATTACACTTTTTAAAACACATGAGCCCATTGTAAAAATATGTTCCATATGTTTGCAAAATGTAAGGTGAAAACTGGTTCCCCAAAAAAAGTTCAAGTCAGGTCTTTTTCAGGCAATCAGGCTGAAAAAAGGAAAAGTCGCCAGCGTTTTTTGGACTTTGATGCATTTATGGCACAAAATATAATGTAAGTGACAGAAGATTGAGGAAGATCTAGCTGCTTCATGGCACTTCGCCTGGTCTGAGGTGGCAAAGGCAACTCTGGCGAAAGAGTTAACGATCAGTAAAATCTGCTTTCTAGATCGACCGTTCGACAGATCGAAAAGTCGTCTGTCGATAGAGTTTGAATGACCGCTAGCACCAGTCTCTTTCGCTAGTGAATTGGAACCTGCACCCGTTAGTAAATCGGCGATGTCCCTGTGGGCGGTAACGCTAGTGAAATGTCGCTAGCGTTATCAACTTCGCCCTTTAGTAAATCTGCCCCTAAGGGGCATGTTTACTAACATTGGAGATAAATATCTGGAGAGATTTTTGGAGATGTTGCCCATGGCAACCAATCAGCAATTAGATTTAAACAGCCACAGCCAAGTTAGAAAACAAAAGCAAAGATCTGATTGGTTGCTATGGGCAACATCTCCAGAAATCTCTCCAGATATTTATCTCCAATGTTAGTAAACATGCCCCTAAGTGCTATAAGGGTTTTATGGTGAAGAGGGTTGACAAATGGCAATGTAAAAGGTTGAATAAGGGTACCACGAAGAGGAACCTAGAGAACATGGAGACAATGTGGTTTGGAATGTGAACATTTGGAATGTGGGATACATTATACAGTCATGTGGACATCAATGGGGAGATGAGATTGAGTCAAGGTTGAGCTGAGGTTGAAAAATTAAACAGGCACTAGTGTGAAATGATAAATGTGTGGGTTGATATGACATCAGAGAAGAACAGAACAAGCTACTGTATACATGAGGAGAGGATAATATGACAAAGGAGAAGCAGAGGGATGTTAAAAATGAAGAAGAAAGTAAAAAAAGAGAAACACTTAGAAATGGTTGATGGTTTGGGTCAATAAGAATGAAAGTGGACAGGAAGATGAGTTGGCAAAGAAAGAGAACGGTGGAACAACCAAGAATGGGAAGCAGAATAGAGTTACAGAGTTCCAAGGACAATGGGGTAGTGTTGGGTAAAAAGGAAGAGAATGAATGTACATAGAATAAAAATAGAAACAAGAGAAAAGCAATACAGGAAAGCCAAGAAAGAGAAAGGAATGTGAAAATCAAGAATGGATGACTGGTAAAGGGAAGACCCATCTGGGAAGGGATGGAGGAAAGTGAAATATGAATGTTAGGTAGGCAGAGGGAAATCATCAGATCATTGAATATAAGAGGAGAAGATGATGCAAAGTGTAAAAGAATAAGGATGGGAGAATAAGAGATTGGAAAAAGTAAAAAACCAAAGGCATATAAGTAGTATATGTAGTGGGATGATGTCTGTTGGGGAGAAGAGACAGAGAGAAACAGACTAAATCTCTAGTCTCTAGTCAGAGATGCTAAACCCTTGACATGGACCACGTTGTTCAGCAACAGAAGAATGTTTAGCTTGAAGGGCTTTGGACGTGGACAATCACCTTCTAAAAGTGCAATTTTTTTCTCAAGTTGGGGGTTCCTTTGGTTTTGAGCTCCCACCCTTGTTCATTCCTATGATTAATATCTGAACTGAATTATTTATGAAGGGGTGGTTCATTGCTTTTGATTTCCAAAGGAAGTGATTTCTGTCCATTTTCACGGCTGGTTAGTCACAGCGGCGCTTCAAGAGATATCTCACTCCATAATTAAGTTACATATTATTTTAATGCATGAGATTTGCATTCAAGAAAGGAGCATATCTCTTGTTTTAAGGACAAAGCTGATGAGATGCAGATCCTGAAGCACTTCCATCCCTCTCCTTCTTTTATTAAAAGGAAGAACAATTCATCAGAAGCACAACTGGAGCTAATAAGATGGATAAGAACATTTTGAAAAACCCTAAACAATTTAGCTGTGAGTACTGTTGCTCTTTTACGGCAATAATAAGCTGTAAGCTTAGACTATATAATTAATTCCGAGTGCTATGGGCAAGTCCTCATTGGATGCCCTTGCTTATTAAAGTCAATGAATTAGATTCAGTTACTTAAGAAAAAGCAGAAAAAGAGCACTTGACAGGATTCAATTAGTTTGGCAGTACCCAGTGCTGTCAGTCTCATACATAGCAAATACAGTCTAAAGGATATTGTACACATTGTTATTCTAAGCCTCCTCAAATCAATGCCAATAACTTTCTTCAATTTGGCACTGTATTTATTCTTCTATGTGTTCTGGGGTTTTATACATTGAATTGTCACTATATTTATCCTGCTGTGTGTTCTGGGGTATTATACATGGAATTGCCACTGTATTTATCTGCTGTGTGTTCTGGGGTATTATACATGGAATTGGCACTGTATTTATCCTGCTGTGTGTTCTGGGGTATTATACATGGAATTGGCACTGTATTTATCTGCTGTGTGTTCTGGGGTATTATACATGGAATTGGCTCTGTATTTATCCTGCTGTGTGTTCTGGGGTATTATACATGGAATTGGCTCTGTATTTATCCTGCTGTGTGTTCTGGGGTATTATACATTGAA
Organism: Xenopus petersii; assembly: GCA_038501925.1. Classification (NCBI taxonomy): domain Eukaryota; kingdom Metazoa; phylum Chordata; class Amphibia; order Anura; family Pipidae; genus Xenopus; species Xenopus petersii. Next base: position 5,796,040 of record CM076676.1, on the reverse strand, counting down.
TTGTCACTATATTTATCCTGCTGTGTGTTCTGGGGTATTATACATGGAATTGCCACTGTATTTATCTGCTGTGTGTTCTGGGGTATTATACATGGAATTGGCACTGTATTTATCCTGCTGTGTGTTCTGGGGTATTATACATGGAATTGGCACTGTATTTATCTGCTGTGTGTTCTGGGGTATTATACATGGAATTGGCACTGTATTTATCCTGCTGTGTGTTCTGGGGTATTATACATGGAATTGGCTCTGTATTTATCCTGCTGTGTGTTCTGGGTATTATACATGGAATTGGCTCTGTATTTATCCTGCTGTGTGTTCTGGGGTATTATACATGGAATTGGCTCTGTATTTATCCTGCTGTGTGTTCTGGGGTATTATACATGGAATTGGCTCTGTATTTATCCTGCTGTGTGTTCTGGGTATTATACATGGAATTGGCACTGTATTTATCCTGCTGTGTGTTCTGGGGTATTATACATGGAATTGGCTCTGTATTTATCCTGCTGTGTGTTCTGGGGTATTATACATGGAATTGGCTCTGTATTTATCCTGCTGTGTGTTCTGGGTATTATACATGGAATTGGCACTGTATTTATCCTGCTGTGTGTTCTGGGTATTATACATGGAATTGGCACTGTATTTATCCTGCTGTGTGTTCTGGGGTATTATACATGGAATTGGCTCTGTATTTATCCTGCTGTGTGTTCTGGGGTATTATACATGGAATTGGCTCTGTATTTATCCTGCTGTGTGTTCTGGGTATTATACATGGAATTGGCACTGTATTTATCCTGCTGTGTGTTCTGGGTATTATACATGGAATTGGCTCTGTATTTATCCTGCTGTGTGTTCTGGGGTATTATACATAGAATTGGCTCTGTATTTATCCTGCTGTGTGTTCTGGGGTATCATAAATGGAATTTTATTTATCCTGCCATATGTTCTGGGACATATTACATGGAATTAGCACTGTATTTATCTTGTTGTGTGTTCTGGGGTATAATACATGGAATTGGTACTGTATTTATCCTGACATGTGTTCTGGGGTATTATACATGGAATTGGCCCTGTATTTAGCTTGCCGTGTGTTCTGGGGTATAATACATGGAATTGGTACTGTATTTATCCTGCTGTGTGTTCTGGGGTATTAAACGTGGAATTGCCGCTGTATTTATCCTGCTGTGTGTTCTGGGGTATTAAACGTGGAATTGCCGCTGTGTTTATCCTGCTGTGTGTTCTGGGGTATTATACATGGAATTTGCACTGTATTTATTCTGCTGTGTGTTCTGGGGTATTAAATATGGAATTGGCCCTGTATTTGCCCTGCCGTATGTTCTGGGGTATTATACATGGAATTGGTACTGTATTTATCCTGTTATGCGTTTTGGGGTATTATACATGGAATTGCCCTTTTATTTATTGTGTTTCTGGAACATAATACATGGAATTGGCACTGCATTTATCTTGTGAGTTTTGGGGTATAATACACAGAAATGTCACTTTATTTATCTTGTGTTTATCTTGTGGGTTATTATCGTTAAATTGTCACTAAGCTATACTACCTTGTATTCTGGGGGCAGAATATATACGGATTTGGCACTGCATTTTTCCTGCCATGTGAAGTTTTTTATGGAAATAAGTTAATCATGGAAATGGCATTGTGTTTATGGCAAAAAAAATCTTTGGAGGGCTCGGCGCACTGCACTTCCCAACCAACCCACAAATAGTTATACCACAGATGGAGTCTACAACCACAGTTATTAAAAAGGGATATTGCTAGAGCCACAACCAGTAATAATGACATGTTGGGTATGGCTCGTTTGCCGCATTTTGCCCTCTTTTAGACAGGGCCGGATTTACATAGCGGGCGCCCCTAGGTCCACTGCCATTCGTCGCCCCTGTCCCCTCCCCTTTATTCGTGCAAATTTTCATCATCAATGGGGAAATTTAAAAAATGTGTTTTTGAACCAATGTGGATGTGGTTGGGCAGCATGCAGCCCTAGGCCCGGGCCTAGGTGGCCTTTCCACAAATCCGGGCCTGCTTTTAGACTAATTACATTATAGAGTAAGAGGCCCGGTGACAAAAATGCTTTACATTAGCAACTATGAAAATGTCTGCTTGTCTGGTTCGCAGCTAAAGGAAGGTGCTTAAACCCTTCACAGGTAATAGTATTAGATACATCATAACATTATGTTCTGAAATCTGAAACAGAATAAGGAGTAACATTGGCTGGATATGAAAGATTCCCATTAGGAAAAGCAGCCTCAATTTCCGCCGTGACTATTAAATTACCACCGGCGAATGAACATCTATATCTGCTTTTACCTAATAAGGATTAATTTCCCCTGCAAAACATGTTTCCCTTTCGTTCCAAATACCAGTAAAAGGACATGTGGCTCTATATCAAATTCAAGGCAATATTTTATAATGGAGACGCGATTTTATTTTTTGTTTGCGGCTGCACTTTTAAAAGCGGGGGCATTCGCTAGCGGAAAATAATTACATTGATTTCGTAAATGAGGCCGTATAAATGGAAGTCGTTTTTCACTCAGCCGTTTCTATGAAAGCAGGCAGGACAATAAGTATCAGTAATGGCTCTAAGTGACTACTGGAGCTATTTATGGGGGAGGTAGGCTGCCATGTGATGCCATCAGTGCATTTACCAGGAGAAAGAGTAGATTATTCAATGATATTCAGATACAATAGTACTCTGTGTACAAGACTTTGTGTACAGCAGGATTATGGATATAATGGAATTCTGGGTGCAGTAGAAATCATAATCTAATGGGATTCTTTGTAGAGAATAATTCTGAGTACATAGGAATCTGGCTGTGATGGGCTTCAGAACAAGAGACAGTTCTAGCCAGGTAGGTTCTTTAGCTCTAGGAGTTCTGTAAGGTTCTCCCGGGTTCTGTAGCTCTAAAGACCTAGTTGATGGCATAAATGGGATTATTTCTAGTGGAGAATTCCTAGTACACGGCAATATAGGTGTGATGGGCTTCAGAATAAGAGACAGTTCTAGCCAGGTTGGTTCTTTAGCTCTAGGAGATCTGTTGGGTTCTCCAGGGTTCTGTAGCTCTGAAGACCTAGTTGATGCCATAAACAGGATTCTTTCTAGTGGAGAATTCTTGGGACATGGGCTGATAGGTGTGATGTGCTTCAGAACAAGAGACAATTCTAGCCAGATGAGCTCTTTAGCGCTAGCAGTTCTCTAGGATTCTGTAGTTCTGAAGACCTAGTGGATGCCATAAATGGGATTCTTTCTAGTGGATAATTCTTAGTACATGGGCTGATAGGTGTGATAGGCTTCAGAACAAGAGACAGTTCTAAAAATTACTAATCAGCTGGTGCAATCTATAAAGACCTGTCAAAAAAGGGGCCAAAAGATACTGGAATATAGCCCCCAACTCCAATGGGCACCCAAGTCAAAAATCCAAAGATATATTCCAAATCATTCTCTCAAAGTTAAAAAATCACTCTTTATTCAGCATAAATATTAAAAAGTAGGCATACAGACCAATTGATGCTCCGCCTTACGCGTTTCATGCCCACAGGCACTTATTCACTATGAATAGGTGCCTGTGGGCACGAAACGCGTAAGGCGGAGCATCAATAGTATATATCTTTGGATTCTTTCTAGTGGAGAATTCTTGGTACATGGGAATATTGGTGTGATGGGCTTCAGAACAAGAGACAATTCAAGTTGAATGGGTTCTTTAGCTCTAGCAGTTCTGTAGGGTTCTCCAGTGTTCTGTAGGTCTGAAGACTTATCTGATTCCATAATTGGGATTCTTTCTAGTGGAGAATTCTTGGTACAAGTGAATATACATGTGATTGGCTTCAGAACAAGAGACAATTCTAGTCAGATGGATTCTTTGGCTCTAGGGGTTCTTTAGGGATCTCCATGGCTCTGTAGCTTTAAAGACCCAGCTGATATCATAATTGGCTAACTCATATAAGTTTCAATGCCAAGTACTGCTGTGCCTCTAATTTACTTGCTGTGCAGGGTATCCAATAAGCCACCATAACCCCCACCTTGTCTATAAGCCCAAGGAACAGAAAGGAGGGGCTTGTTTATACAGAGCTCATCGACTCTGTTCATTCCAGGTGGCAAAAGAACTTGGCAGCACAGGTAAAAACAAAAATATTCTGCAACCATTCACCAATGTTATAAAGCTGTGTGCTCTCTGTAATTGTTTTGTTGACTGATTAGAGCTTTGTTGTTGCTTATTATTCAATATAATTGCTCAATTAAATCCATTATCTCAGAACTCTCCTGTAAACAGCTGTCAAACCCCCAATGCATTATGGGAGACGCCAGGAGAAATATTTTGTGACAACAGTAAAAAAACATTAATGTCCCTCTAAAAATGGGAGTGGCCAGACTAATATGGCTGTAAATCAAATTATAAACAGGAAGCAGGAAGTGAGTATGACCAAACAGAAAAGAATCTTTATTTTCATCCATCTCTATTGTTGCTCCTGCCAGAACACATGGTTTAAGGAGCAGATCTGATCTGATTACATATACAAATAACTAGAAGCCAACAAGCTTTTATATTTTTTGTAGAAATTAATACACATTTATTCAAATGCTGGTACCAGGTGATCCCGATTAAAATCACAAACAGATGCTTTGATTTAATGACTACATACTGGATATTCATGTTCTGAGCTGTCTCGACTTATCCGTGATTGCAGCCATGCCTGGGTAAAAGTATCTGTAATATATACAGCCCTCACAAAGGTAGGTGCCAATCAAATGAGTTTGATTCATGCAAATATAGGAGGATTATGGGAAAGGCACCCTTGGAGTCTGTCTTGGGTCCCATCAGAAAGAAGAGGCAGGTGAGACAGCCATGACAGCAGAAAAAGCAGTGAGTTATATATTTTTGGCTCTTGCTACTGCAGGGCTTGGGGGCCGTGGAATTAGACAGGAGGGGCATTAACTATGACCAGGGATACAAGTGTAAGAGCAATAAAGGGGACCACAGCCTGTCTCTTAATGCTTATTATAACTATAGAGAACCTGTTTTTATACTGCCACACAGTCCAAGGCAGCCTGTGAATCAGCTACTATTATTTTTTGCAATATTATAGTTCAACATTGGCAGAAAGCAAACCGTTCAGACACTCGTATAATAAATGACAGGAGGGGAAACGTTTGTCCGGAAACGTATTCCTTAAATCACCCAAGTTCCACTCTAATAAAGTGGAGAACTTTCTCTACCTGACACTGGCGATGAATAAATTTCTATTTGATGGGAACACTTTGCAGTTGTATTTATTTGCCTGCACTTGGTTTGTGTCCATATTTAGACTATCCGTGCCAAATAAACACTGAATAAATGATATAGTGGCAGCTTTAGGAACTCGATGGCGCTTGTGTTGCTTGTAAATTCATATATTGGCCCGGCTCCAGGACAGGCAATGAAGAGATCATGCACATCCCTGTGACAAACTGCAAAAGGGTTGTTTCTTAACTAAAAGAAGCTGCAATGAACTTAACTAATGGAGAACTTAAACTGACAGCATTGGGGAGTAAGCGAAGGAAGGATTGTATAGGAAGAGGTATTTATTATATAGGGTTGCAAATAGGAGAGACTGCCCCACAAAGCAGCAGTTATAGGTAGGAAAAGCGAGGGAAAGCAGAACAAGATACAGGCAGTAAGGCAAGTTGGCAACAGTAGGGCAAGATTGCAGAAAGAACAAAAGATGGAGACAGTACAGCAAGATTGAGATAGTAGGGCAAGATTGAGACAGTAGGGCAAGATTGAGACAGTAGGGCAAGATGACGACAGTAGGGTGAGATGGAGACAGTAGGACAAAATGGTAACAGTAGGGCGAGATGGAGACAGCAGGGAGAGATGGAGACAGTAGGACAAGATTGAGAAAGTAGGGCAATATGGAAACAAATGGACAGTAGGGTTAAATGGAGACAGTATGGCAAGATGGAGACAGTAGAGTGAGATGGTAATAGTAGGACGAGATGGAAACTGCAGGGTGAGATGGAGATAGTTGGACACGAAAGTAGGACAATATGGAGACAGAGGGGCAAGATGGAGAGAGTAGGGTGAAATGGAGACAGTAGGGTGAGATGGGGATGGTAGCACAAGATGGAGACAGTAGGGCAAGATGGAGACATTAGCGCAAGATGGAGAAAGTAGGGTGAGATTGAGACAGGAGGGAGGGATGGAGACAGTAGGGCAAGATGGAGACACTAGGACAAGATGGAGACAGTAGAACAAGATGGGGACAGTAGAAGAAGATGGAGACAGTAGAAGAAGATGGAGACAGTAGGACAAGATGGAGACAGTAGGACAAGATGGGGACAGTAGAACAAGATGGAGACAGTAGAACAAGATGGAGACAGTAGAACAAGATGGAGACAGTAGAACAAGATGGAGACAGTAAAACAAGATGGGGACAGTAGAACAAGATGGAGAAAGTAGGGCAAAATGGAGACAGTAGGGAGAGATTGAGATAGTAGGACAGATTATCCTACTTTATAACAAAAAGAGGCCTCTTGAAGCCTTATTTTGGAGGGGGGCCCCGACTACCAAAGATAACAATAATTGAGGTTTTTTTTTGCATATATACCTGCAATACATACTGATATTTATTCCCAAAGAACCACAGTATCAGGGGCAGAGGAAGCGGATCCTGCAGGGGTTGCAGGGGGCCTAAGAGTGTAGAGGGCCCAGAAATGAGCAATTTCAATATATCTCGGTAGAATATGTCAACGTATTAATAATTGAGTCTTACAATTAGAATATGTCAACGTATTAATATATTGAGTCCTAAAATTAGAATATGTCAACTTATTAATATATTGAGTCCTAAAATGTAATTTACTGCGGGGCCCTGCAACACCTAGTTCTGCCATTGTACAGTATGTTAAAAAGAGCATATGTGATGTCAGACAGGTCAATTTGGGCCAATTTGTGTTTTTAGCAGCCAAAACCCACAGGGCCCCTCAGGAAGAAGTGCAGTAACTGTACACTACCCAAACAGTTGCATTTTGGACCGATATTACCTTCCTAGGAAATGTTTATGGCCCAAGGGATGCTGGAGCGACATTTTGGCCAGCTGTGATGCAGGGTGATAGAATGAAATTGTGAATTTTCATAGAAAAGCATTAGCACTGAGCCACGAGTTGGAGTGATTCTACTACAAATGATCAGTAGTCACAACTTCTGGGCAACGAAGTGCCAGGGCCAAGCAGGTGCTCAGCGGCACAAAAGCTCTAACCTGCAGAGCAGCCCCACATTTGACAATTGACAATCTAATCCAGCCTGAGTTGCCCTTTAATACAGCAAACGTCGCTGATGATCTAGAAACAGATTTCTCTTATTACTTTACCCTCACTCATTATTTCCTGGTTTGTTACAGACACATTTAGGCTTCTCGCAATGAAAATGAAAGGATAAATCATAATCAGTCGTCATGACAACCAACCTGTCACCCAAGCATGGAGACTTAAATGCCACATCACTTTCCTCTTCAGAATCTTGTTTGGGAAAGATGTTCCCTATAAAGTTTAGTTTCATGCATCACCCTAAAAATATCTTATTCCAAGGAAATCCCCAACATCCATTCATTCTCATTGGGTTCATAGTTATGGATAATGTCATTGCTGTCGACAGCAGTGTCTTGTTATTGTGGGTTCTGGCTCTTGAAACTATGTACATATGAACATCAGCCTCGAGTGATTCTTCATAGGTCTGGCTTCTGCTACATTTTTTTGGCAGTCAGAACCCAAAGTTCAAGGAATTCTAGGAGCAGGGAGAGTTCAGAAGTGGAAGGCACCACCATCAGTAATCATAGGGGCCCCTATGCTTAATAAATTAGCAGGGCACACCAACCAAGGGTGCCCCCATTATTAGACCACTGGCTACCTGGACCTCCCTGTCACTAGAATGGGACCCCAATATAAAAATGTTAAATAGCCCCAACTCCACCCAGGACCCAACCCATGCCCAACTCTACCACAGAGCCTCTGACTGGTGGCCCCTCCTTGAAGGTGGCCTGGAAGTGGGTGGGGCTGAAGCGGGCGGTTTTCCAGCTATATTGGGCTACTAATTTAAAGCTCAGGAACGTTTTGAAAGTACAAACTAGCTAAGGTACAGATTTGGGCTACTTTTTGGGCCTTTTGCTGGTTTATATTTTGGAGACCAGCCAAAGTTTTTTTCTTGCCCTAATGTGCCAAGCCTGTGTCTCCCAATGCATGTTGGGTAATGTAGTTTTTGTTCAACAATTTGCCAGCATGCAATGGGACTGACTTATGTAGAAGTCGGGAGTTACCAGATTTTGGGCTCTGTACCCCAGTCTCCCATTCCTCTTAAGTATTCTCACATTTTCCAGTAGCTTTTCTCAATTTCAGACAATTTTGGGGCAAAAATCGACTGGCCACCAAAATGTGTAGAGGTTGAAGGGTTTTACCAATATTTATTGTAATTGTATATGAATTAGGGCCTTATGGGACTCCTATACCTCCTGGGCCCCTCTGTAGTTGCACCCCTGGTGATGGGTGTATGTGCCAAAAAATTGCGAAACAGCCAATGGCGTATTTTCACAAATATTGATTAGACTTTTTTTCACTGCACATGCTATTTTTGGGCTACTTTTGAAGTGCCTCTTGGCTAGTTTTGAGCTACTTTTGATGTGCCTCTTGGCTAGTTTGGGGCTACTTTTGATGTGCCTCTTGGCTAGTTTGGGGCTACTTTTGATGTGCCTCTTGGCTAGTTTGGGGCTACTTTTGAAGTGCCTCTTGGCTAGTTTGGGGCTACTTTTGAAGTCTGGTTTTGTAGCTGACTTTGGCTGGTTTTGAAAATTAGACCTGGCAACCCTGGGCTGAAGGCAATGTGTTTGAGGGGCAGGAAGAAAGGAGGTGAAGGCAGTGTGTGGGTGTCAGCCAGTGTCGGACTGGTTGGTCCAGGGGCTACAAGGGCTGCCACCCTTGGAGGCCCTCCACCCACTGGCCCCCTGCTCCAGCCATGAGGTCCACAAGCCCTGCAACCCCCCTCTCCACCAGCATGCACCTTGGCCTATATTTTAGATCAGGAGGCAACACCAGGCCTTCAGCAGTAGCGGGTCAGGGTTGGTGGGGCCCACCAGGTTTTTTCTGGTGTCCCGCCAGCTCAGTATGACCCTGGTGTCAGCGCGTGGCACAACTGGCAGTAAGGTGGCACTTAGTGACAATGTCTGAAGAACCATGAGTCTGTATATTGATATATCTGCACTTGTGTTTCCAGTCTTTATTCATCCATATTTATTGTTTATCATTTCCTCCCTCCCCTTTCTCTGCACTAAATTCTCCTTCCATAAAACCCATGCAGATCTTCTCAATTTATGAACGGAAATAACGCTTCCCATAATAATTAATGCAATGTTTTCTCCGCTACCAGGCGTGAGTAACGGCACCAGCCCCAAGCCCTCGGATCATCTTTCTTCCTCTCCCTTTCTGGCTTAAAGGGAAAGTATCACTGAAGAGCAATTTAAAGGTAAAGCACCGAGACTGAGACATAACTGTCTCAAGGTAAGTAGCTTGGCCCCCGCAGCCCCAATTCTGACCGTCTTGCAGAGTTATTTTTACCTTATCGTACAGGGAGTAGGCAGCCAAGTGTGACAATAGCAATTGCAGAGGTGGCAGTCAGGGCCGGCACAGAGCTCCTTGCACGACAAACACATGGGTATGATAATCACATATTAAACAGGGAAAAGCTTTTAGCCTTCTCCAATGTTACAAAGGGGAAATCTAGCACCAAAGGGCACATTAATAAGCAGCTCCACTGACAGTTTGAGCCTTATGGTGTGGGGGTGCATCAGGTAAGGCACTGGGTCAAGTAGTATTGCTTTGGGTGCAAGGCTCTGCTGATGCCTCTTAAAGGAGAAGGAAAGCTAACGAAGCAGTTGATTGCCAATAGAATAGTCGCAATAGTGCAAGTTATAACACTATTTTTATTCAGCAGAATGCTTTACCATATTTGAGTAAACAGCTCTAGACACTGTCTCTGTTTGTTTAGGATAGAAGCTGCCATATTAGCTTGGTGTGACATTCCTGTCTGGGTCTCTTCCTGCTCACTCATAGCTCTGGGCTCAGATTACAGTAGGGAGTGGGGAAAAGGGAGGGGGAGAGGAGCTAACTGAGCATGCTCAGTTTTGAGGCTGTGTGTTTGCATCATTAAAAATCATTGAAAATATGTGGAATGACAAACACAATTGGCTGTTCCTGCAGAAACCAGCTAAATGTCTAAACAAAAATAGTTTTATGGTACAGGCTATCTGTTAACTTAGTAGCTGAATGAATTGTACTTAGTACAGGGGAATACCTATACTGTCATAGTTTTATGGGATCTCTCTGTACAGACTATGAGCAAACTTAGGGGGCTGTTCCTGCTGAATTGTGCTTAGTACAGTGAATACCTATACTGTCATAGTTTTATGGGATCTCTCTGTACAGACTATGAGCAAACTTAGGGGACTGTTCCTGCTGAATTGTGCTTAGTACAGGGGAATACCTATGCTGCCATAGTTTTATGGGATCTCTCTGTACAGACTATGAGCAAACTTAGGGGAATGTTCCTGCTGAATTGTGCTTAGTACAGGGGAATACCTATGCTGTCATAGTTTTATGGGATCTCTCTGTACAGACTATGAGCAAACTTAGGGGACTGTTCCTGCTGAATTGTTCTTAGTACATAGGAATACCTATGCTGCCATAGTTTTATGGGATCTCTTTGTACAGACTATGAGCAAGCGTAAGGGGCTGTTCCTGATGGATTGTGCTTACTAGAAGGGCTTTATATGATATTTTTGAGAATTCTCTTTCCCCTGGATTCTATGGCTCCGGCCTTATTAGGTATCCCTCTCTCTACTGGCACTTGACTCTCTGACAGTACATGTAGGTGCTCCCAACAAGGTGCTAAATTGGACAGGACCACACTTCCTAAATTGCACTCACTAATAAACCTCTCTCTCCCTCCGAGCATCAGAACCTTCGCTTTCTGAGAGGGCCGCAAGACTTTCCGGCACGGTGATAAAAATGAAGGAGCGCAGATAGAAAGCAATATAAATGATAATGAGCGCCCAGGCCAGGTCTGAGAGGAACAGCCGCATTCCTGAGCTTAATCAGTAGGGATTAATACAGAATAGGCCGGGATAGGATTATGTTTCCTTACAATCAGGGAGAGGCTGGAAAATCTAGAAACTGCCTTGTTCCCCCATGTGAGGCCTATACTATTATACTAAGCAATATGGCAGCTCCTACCCATATATTTAAATATAAACAGAAAGAATGATCTGATCTCTATCACATTGGTGCGCTCTGACATACGTTGGAATAGCTCAGATGCGGTTTTTCATTATTGAGAACCCGACAGTGCAGACACCCTGGGTGAAAAGAAAAGCCGTTCATTGGTGAGAAAGGAATAAACATTGTACAGAATCACAAAGGGACGGCTCTAAAAGGGCCAGCTGCAAAGAACAATGTCCGTTTCCGGTACTGTTCCCCGCAGGGAACCCCACGCTCTGTTATCTATCGACGAAACAAACACTAGAACAAAACGCTGCTCAACAGAGGCCGGAACTGAGAGTAGTTGGGAATCGATTCTGCTTTAGAATGATACAGTTACAAAGTATTGAAGGGAGAGCAATGCTGGCAAGTTAAAGGAGAAGATTATCTTTTGCTCTAGACATCCTACTATGTTATAAATACAAGAAGCCAGAGGCATAGCCAAGAACTATAGACAGATATAGGCTCGTCTAAACCAATGAACAGTAGAGTAGGACCTTTCTATGTCTGTACAGAGAGATCCCATAAAACTATGGCAGCATAGGTATTCCCTGTACTAAGCACAATTCAGCAGGAACAGCCCCTAAGTTTGCTCATAGTCTGTACAGAGAGATCCCATAAAACTATGGCAGCATAGGTATTCCCCTGTACTAAGCACAATTCAGCAGGAACAGTCCCCTAAGTTTGCTCATAGTCTGTACAGAGAGATCCCATAAAACTATGGCAGCATAGGTATTCCCTGTACTAAGCACAATTCAGCAGGAACAGTCCCCTAAGTTTGTTTATAGTCTGTACAGAGAGATCCCATAAAACTATGGCAGCATAGGTATTCCCCTGTACTAAGCACAATTCAGCAGGAACAGTCCCCTAAGTTTGCTCATAGTCTGTACAGAGTGATCCCATAAAACTATGGCAGCATAGGTATTCCTTGTACTAAGCACAATTCAGCAGGAACAGTCCCCTAAGTTTGCTCATAGTCTGTACAGAGTGATCCCATAAAACTATGGCAGCATAGGTATTCCCCTGTACTAAGCACAATTCAGCAGGAACAGCCCCTAAATTTGCTCATAGTCTGTACAGAGATATCCCATAAAACTATGGCAGCATAGGTATTCCCCTGTACTAAGCACAATTCAGCAGGAACAGCCCCTAAATTTGCTCATAGTCTGTACAGAGAGATCCCATAAAACTATGGCAGCATAGGTATTCCCTGTACTAAGCACAATTCAGCAGGAACAGCCCCTAAATTTGCTCATAGTCTGTACAGAGAGATCCCATAAAACTATGGCAGCATAGGTATTCCCTGTACTAAGCACAATTCAGCAGGAACAACCCCCTAAGATGGCTCAAAGCCTGTACAGAGAGATACTATAATTCTATGATAGTATAGGCATTCCACAGAAGCAGCCAATTCGCCCCAGAACCAAGGTATAAACACCAAATGCATCATAAATATGTAACAGAGTGAAAAGTGAATCCGATCTATCATTATCCAGCATGACGCAGAGAGAGGAGCGCAATTATTCCCCTACATTTCAGTAAAAAACTGGCACAGGTCCAGCACTAAAATAGGCACACTCTGCTGCCATGCAAATTAATTACCTTACCTAATTAAGTCTGCAAAGCCACAAGGGCAACTGCTGGAATGAAAAGAAGAACAACAGCCGTGTTACTTTTTAATTATTTATACCCCTTTCCCCCGGAGCAAGAGAAACGGGGCAATAGCGCGTCTGCTTCCAAATTAGGGGCTGTTCCTGCTGAATTGTGCTTAGTACAGGGGAATACCTATGCTGCCATAGTTTTATGGGATCTCTCTGTACAGACTATGAACAAACTTAGGGACTGTTCCTGCTGAATTGTGCTTAGTACAGGGGAATACCTATGCTGCCATAGTTTTATGGGATTTCTCTGTACAGACTATGAGCAAATTTAGGGGCTGTTCCTGCTGAATTGTGCTTAGTACAGAGGAATACCTATGCTGCCATAGTTTTATTGGATCTCTCTGTACAGAGTATGAGCAAACTTAGGGACTGTTCCTGCTGAATTGTGCTTAGTACAGGGAATACCTATGCTGCCATAGTTTTATGGGATTTCTCTGTACAGACTATGAGCAAATTTAGGGGACTGTTCCTACTGAATTGTGCTTAGTACAGGGGAATACCTATGCTGCCATAGTTTTATGGGATCTCTCTGTACAGGCTATGAGCAAACTTAGGGGACTGTTCCTGCTGAATTGTGCTTAGTACAGAGGAATCCCTATGCTGCTATAGTTTTATGGGATCTCTCAGTACAGGTTATGAGCAAACTTAGGGGACTGTTTCTGCTGAATTGTGCAGGAGGAGTGGGGTAACATAGAAATTGGGGGTATTTGTTGGGTAGCCACATTACAAACCTTGCAGTTTATGCTCGATACTATCGCTGCACTGCTGGTTCTGACTCCTGAAACAACATAGCAGAAGCCAGCCGATTTGAACCGACTTCTGCTACAAATCATTTGCAATCAGCTGAGGCAGCCATAAATATTCAATTCAAGAAACAAAAATGGATGAAGGGAGGGAGAAATAATTTTGGCATTCGTATTGCCCATTGTTCAGCACAATAAGAGAGATTGCACCTGTTATTCGTTCCCCTAAGGAATGAGGACTTGGCAAAGCTTTTAGTTACGGCCGTTCCCTTTGGAGCAGACACTCAAAGAAATCTGTCAAAATGTTAAAAAAAAAATTAAAAATGGGGATTCCAACAGACGCAGATCCACCTGTTTATCCTCCGGGCACTTTACGGCAAAGCAATTTCCCTCTCAATAGGCACTCGATAGAGACAAGGGAATTGTGAGGGGCCGTGTTTACTAAGGCAGGAAAAAGCTGTCCCTCTGCACCGCTCAGGGGATTACAGTCTTGTTACAAAAGTACTGAATTTCTGAGGCACAATAAAATATTTATGGTGGTTGATGAAGGGGAAAATACAGATAAATATAAAATACTCGGAATGTTCTTGGATAGCAGATTCTATGGGGGGCACATGTAGGATTTGAAGAGTGGGAGGATCCATAACTGTCTTTAAGGGGGATGATGCCACTGAAGGCTGTTACTGGAGGAGGTTGGAATAAGGCAATATGGCCAGGAACAAATCAGAAATCATGGGGCCCCATACTAGTAACAGTGGGGTCACTGACCCCATATAAAAAAATCAGAGCATTTTGAGAGCTGGAGAGGGTCAGAAGAAGAAGAAGAAGGCAAATCATTTAAAAAAAACTATAAGAAAGAAAAAATGAACGGCAGTAGAAAATTTGCTTAGAATGGCCCAATCTGTAACAAACAAAAAGTTAACTTAAAGGCGAACCATCCCTTTATAGGAGAACTAAAACCTAAAAATGAATGTGGCTACAGAACTTATTGCAGAAGCCTAAAATTTCAGCTTGTCAATAGCAGCAATGATCCAGGACTTCAAACTTGTCACAGGGGGTCACCATCTTGGAAAGTGTCTGTGACACTCACATGCTCAGTGGGCTCTGATTGGCTGTTGAGAAGCTAAGCTTAGGGCTCGTCACTAATTATCCAGCAGAAAATGAGCTTCCCCTGTAATATAAGCTGATGCTACAGGTTTGCTGATTATTCAATTCTGATGCTAATTGCACTGGTTTCTGTGCTGCCATGTAGTAATTATGTGTATTAATTACTAATCAGCCTTATATTGTGACATTTCTATTCTATGTGTACTGTATATTGTGAGTGGCTCCCTAAGCTCAGTAAGTGACAGCAGCACAGAGCATGTGCAGTGAATCAGCAGAAAAGAAGATGGGGAGCTACTGGGGCATCTTTGGAGACACAGATCTTTACTGCTAAAGGGCTGTGGTTGCCTTGAGCTGGTACAGAAGCACAAAACATCATGTACAACATTTCTACTTCTTTAGATAGGCTTTAGTTCTCCTTTAAACCAAAACTTTTCTAAAGGCCTGGCCGTTATTATATACAATATATATATATATATATTTTTTTTATTATACACAGGCATCAGATCTTCCCAGCAGGAAGTTGTATCTATCGGGAGAAACAGAAATAGAATTACCGCCATCTTTGGCGTTAAAGTTGAAGCTGTTTTTGTTGTTTCTTTCTATCAAACCATTTTCGGTGGCAGGCGGCGATTGCAGGGCCCGAGGCGCAGTGGGATCCGCTGTTGTAACGAAGTATCAGCATTTGCATCTGTCTGCCGTATGTCGGCCGCCTTTAGTCCCTACGTGAGGCCTGCTGAGCGTGAGATGGATTTAGCCCGTCTCTGTCTGGGGGAGAGTTTACAATGCACAACATGAGGTGCCTGGATCATAGCAGCGGGGGAACCTGCATCTCGAATATGTAGGAAATCCCCCTTCTGGGAGAAAGGGAGCACTGCAGCCTCAGGAATTGAAAAGGAACACTGCTTTTCCAGAGACTAAAAGGTGAATGCAGGAAATGGGTAGGGCTTAGGTGGATCATGGGTGGAGTTTAGCATAACTTGGGTGTGGTCAGGCAGATCATGGGCACGACTGTGCATGCAATGGGTGCCATCGTTTTCTGGCCTCCCAGCATACTTTGTGCCCCTATAATGGTTATTTCTCTGGTCGGGAGTCCATATAACTCAAGCTAACCCAGAGGAACATGCCCCGGTTCCAAAGGCAATGCAAAACTATATATCAAAAGATATATGTCCCAAGGCTTATTTGTCGTAAAAATAAAGTTATTTATTAAATTCACATTAAAAATTGGTAAATACTGACCCCACACGGCCCCCCTTACGCGCTTCGTACCCTCCAGCACTTAGTCATAGGTGTCTCTGTCAGTAGCATATTGAACACAGTATTTAAGACCAGGTAATCCCACCCATTTTTTCTTAAATCCAATCAAAAGTCAAAGGGGATTAACCCTGTTTCCCTTACATTTTATCCCATAGTGCCTATGTAGGGTACTCGTACCATTTCTTTTACACCATACATAATAATCTCACATTTCATTTTAGTACCATAGTATCTTGATAATCCATTTTTGTACAGCATAATATATTGAGAATATACAAATATTATAATCAACAAAAAGGTAGTCAATTTACCTAAAAAGCTTTGCACAAGTGTCCACTGCTATAAATGCATTATAAGTTTTAAATGTTAAAGTCACAAATTCACCGAATTCATCCGAATTTTACCGAAGCTTCATATTTTAAATGAAAATTACTGATGGGCGCGAACAAATTCTCAAAACATCGACGAAAATTCGAGTTTTCGACAGTTCCCGACACCAGCAACAATTAAATGGACGCCCATTGACTTTAATGCAATTGAACAAAACAGACGCACGTCAAATTGTTGCCGAAGTCGACATTGTCGCGGGAAATTCCCGAAATTTCCCCCATCACTAACGAAGATGAAATAATTTCAATTAGAATAAACTTAGGAAAGCCCAGTCAATTTAAAGGGGTGGATCTCCTTTCAGTTAACTTTTAGAATAGTCAATTCTTAGCAACTTTTCAATTGGTCTTTGTTATTTATTTTTTTATAGTTCTTGAATTATTTGCCTTTTTCTTCTGACACTTTCCAACTTTTAAATGGGGGGTCACTGACCCCATCTAAAAACAAATGCTCTGCAAGGCTACAAATGTATTGTTGCTCCTTTTTATTGCTCATTTTTCTGTTCAGGCCTCTCCTTTTCATATTCCAGTCTCTTTTTTTCAAATCAGTGCATGGCTGCTAGGATAATTTGGACCCTAGCAACCAGATGGCTGAAATAGCAGTTTGGAGAGCTGTTGCAAAAAAAGCTAAACAACTAAAAAAATACAAATAATAAAAAATAAAACCAACTCTAAATTGCCTCAGATTTTAACTCTCTACATCATACTCAAATTTAAAGGGGATGTTCACCTTTAACTTAACTTTTAATATTTATAGCATGGTCAATTCTAAGCAACTTTTCAATTGGTCTTCATTATTTATTGGGTTTTTTTATTATCTGTCTTCTTCTTCTGACTCTTTCCAGCTTTCAAATGCGGGTCACCGACCCCATCTAAAAAAAGTACTCTGTAAGGCTACAAATGTGTTATTATAGCTACTTTTAATCACTCATCTTTCTATTCAGGCCTCTCATATTCATATTCCAGTCTCTTATTCAAATCAGTGTGTGGTTGCTAGGGTAATTTGGGGCCTAGCAACCAGATTTCTGAAATTGCAAACTGGAGAGCTGCTGAATAGAAAGCTAAATCACTCAAAAAACCACAAATAATAAAAATTGAAAACCAATTGCAAATTGTCTCAGAATATCCCTCTCTACATCATACTTAAAGTTCATTTACAGGCAAACAACCCCTTTAATAGGATGTTAAATACCTTCATAAAAGGAACAAGTGATGATGAAAGCATTGACCATTTAATTCTCTTATTTAGTTAAAAAGTTATTGACTCTCCCACAGGAATATATTTTAAAAATATCGAAATATGAGCCTTAGAAATTGAACCATTGACGTTAGTGAATGGTTCCTTCAATGGTTCAGTAATGGAATTTCCTAAACTATTTCCTAAATATATCAAATTGCTGTTTTTTTTATCCCTCCTTTTTTTTTGTTTTCAGCTGAATATCACAAATGATTTGTCCAAATTCTTAAAGTGAACCCAAACCCTAATTTTTATATTCAACTCTGAACAAAAAATAAGTCATGACTTGGGGGAATTTGATCTAAATTTGATCTGGAATATTTTTCCCCCTCAATCACTATCATATTTACAACACAAACTCAAATTGGAATTCATTTTGTTAATTAAGAGGGAAAAACAAGTTTGTAAATCGCTTCAAGCACTGCAAAGTTTGCATTTACTTACATAAATGACCCCCACTGACTTCTGTAGGTCATTACAATTTAGTTACCACATTTTCTAATTCAACTTAATTATTTGGAATACAAGAAATTCACAGCAAAACACAGAGATCTTGTTTTTTTTAAATTCCAAACTGGCATGTTTGAGATTTAGCAAACAAAAACAATCTTTAAAATTCAAGTTTGGAAAAATTGCATTCAAAAGAATTTCAGGGAAGAAAAAAAAAAGAAAGATATTAATTAATAAGGATTGGAATTTGGGTTCATCTGAGCTCTCGGGATTTGGCCAAATCCCAAACGGAATTCAGGATTAGACATCTGTTTAAATGAGTTCATAAACTTGTGATGACCCTTAGAGTAGAACTATACGGGCGATTTTCGGTGCGTTTCTATCCGTTCCGACGCGAGGAAGCGCAGGCATCAGGTTGGACGCGCCAAATCTAATGTAAGTGATATAATATAATACAAATGTCCCACGTAGAAGCTGATTTCATGCGCTGCAACACGACTGTCGGATAAAGACGCAACATGCAGCGTTCACATACGACAGTCGTTTCGTATGAAATCAGCTTCTACATGCGACATTTGTTTTTATATTATATAATATTACTTACATTAGATTTGATGCATCCGACATGACGTCTACGCTTCCTCAAGTCACGTCGGAACGGATGGACGTTTACCGAAAATCGCCCGTGTAGTTCTACCCTTAAAGAAATGTGTTTAGTACATTTTTCAGTGCTGTTAGAAGCACATACAGTAATTCCTCTCAGATGGAATCCCACATATTCAGGGAAGCGTGAAAAGCATGTTTTTAGCAACATACACGTTAGATGTTGATTTTTTCGAGTCTCCCGAGCCTCGGAGTCGGCATTAAAAAAATCAATCAAAGGTGCAATTTTTAAAGGGGCCACATTAATATAAGTGACGGATTTTGTGCGAGGGAGAGCGCTTCTCATTTACACCTGGCGGGAATAACAATGCTTGATGAAGATGTGTTTATAGGCTGAAACACTGACATAATAAAATGAGATTTCTTGTCAGCGCGGGGAACCATGGATCATTCCGTTAATGGCTGGGACACGGGAGCCGGCAGCTGCTTCCCTGCTTTTCATTTGTGTCAGCGAATTCTCCGCTCTCTTTAGGGGCATCTATATACACGGCAACGTTCTAGACATGCCAACCGACTCCATGTCATTATTAAGATAATGATCCAGCCCTGGCATTGTTCAGACTGTATGCCAGCACATGATAACATGTGATAAGGTCATTAAAAATTCAGAACTGGATCATTATCTTCACTGTGAAATGGAGTTCACTGACATCTATGCTGTACACGGCTGCAAGCAGGCCTAGATACCAAAGTGTATCCTAAAATTATCCGCATGCTATTGTAAGGGTCGATTCTAGGGCTGTTGCCCTGATTCTACCCACCTAACACCCACCGTCCTTACCTCTATTGTATTTGGAGCGGGGCACCTTAGGAAGAAAGTGTTTTTTGTTTTCGGAGAAACTTATTAAAGCCTACACAGATGCAAGGTCAAATTCCATGTATACTACCCTAGAATACATAGCAAGATAAAAACAGTGCCAATTCCATATATAATACCCTAGAACAAATTGCAGGATAAATACAGAACACAAGGCAGGATAAAGACAATGCCAGATCCATGTATAATACCCCAGAACAAATAGCAGAATAAATAAAGGGCCAATTCCATGTATAATAGCCCAGAAAACATGGCAGGATAAATACATAACACAAGGCAGGATAAATACAGTGCAAATTCCATGTACAATACCCCAGAACAAAAGACAAGATAAATATAGTAACAATTCCATGTATAATGCCCCAGAACAAATAGCAGGATAAATACTGTGCCAATTCCATGTACAATATACCAGAACACACAGCAGGATAAATACAGTGCAAATTCCATGTATAATACCCCAGAACACAAGCAGGATAAATACAGTGCCAATTCCATGTATAATACCCCAGAACACACAGCAGGATAAATACAGGGCCAATTCCATGTATAATACCCCAGAACACAAGCAGGATAAATAAAGGGCCAATTCCATGTATAATGCCCCAGAACAAATGGCAGGATAAATACAGTGCCAGTTCCATGTCTAATACCCCAGAACAAATGGCAGGATAAATTCAGTGCCAATTCCATGTATAATACCCCAGAACAAATGGCAGGATAAATACAGGGCCAGTTCCGTGTATAATACCCTAGAACACACAGCAGGATAAATACAGGGCCAATTCCATGTATAATACCCTAGAACAAATGGCAGGATAAATACAGGGCCAATTCCATGTATAATACCCCAGAACAAATGGCAGGATAAATACAGGGCCAATTCCATGTATAATACCCCAGAACAAATGGCAGGATAAATACAGAGCCAATTCCATGTATAATACCCTAGAACAAATGGCAGGATAAATACAGAGCCAATTCCATGTATAATACCCCAGAACACACAGCAGGATAAATACAGGGCCAATTCCATGTATTATACCCCAGAACACATGGCAGGATAAATACAGTGCCAATTTTATTAGTAAGAAAACAATAATATTGTGCTTTAAAATGTATTTACTCTTTAAATTGCATCCACTCCTTATCCTTCATGGTTCTTATAAGGGGGACCTATAAGGGAGATCCCTCAGATTCAAGTCAGTTGACCATAGGGACCTGGTGCAGGGACTGAGGTGAATGATGTATAATCGTGACTGGCATCAGATGATGCCCCAGGCAGCAGCAGTGTTACCTTCCCATGTCTCATCCATGGGACATAAAGGGTGAAGGCACGTTCTTTTAATTACCCAAAAAATGTGGATTGAGCTTTGATTAGAAATGCAAATGAGTTGCCAAACTAACCTCTTGTTCACAGCATGACGCTGGCCCTGAGTAAATTCGGCTTGGGCCGCCGATCCCTCCCCTCGCTTGCCAACCTGCGATTTAATTACGTCTTTGCAGTCCGAATATGCAACACACAGAAAAATCCTCCATGAGTCCTTCCCGCCCCTCCCCGAGCCCCTGACTATTATAATTAGTATTATGTAACGCAATCTCCGGGGTTGTTCTGTCGAAAATGCACTTTATTGCCAATTAGGAAAATTCTTGAATTAATGTTTCCTTATATTTATTTATTTTGTTACTTGGTGGGAAATATACTAATTCTGGCGCCTAGTACTGTGTGTAATGGGCTGTAATGCCCCATGCAAAAAGGAAGCATTAATGGATGTAAAATTTACAAATCCCAGTTTAGTAAATTCTGTTATCCCAAAAATGTATTTTTTCTGCTTCGTTTACCTCCATTTCTAATAAGGCAGTAAATATTTTCTGTAATTAGACACATTCAAATGTCATATTTTTGCCACTGCTGCAGATTTGTTTTCTTGCTTATCTAAGTTACTTTGCTAATTAATCCTATTAAGGGCCCAAAATCCTGCAATAATGTAAAAATGCATTTTCGATTGGGGTTGTGACCACTGGGACTGAATGCTCTGTTATACAGATAGCTAGAATCTCAGCTGCCATAAAGCAGGACAGGACTGCTGCTTCCAATGGGGATCAGATAAAATCTGTGCAGCCACTGGGACAGAATGCTATGTTATACAGATAGCTAGAATCTCAGCTGCCATAAAGCAGGGCAGGACTGCTGCTTACAATGGGATCAGATAAGATCTGTGCAGCCACTGGGACAGAATGCTCTGTTATACAGATAGCTAGAATCTCAGCTGCCATAAAGCAGGACAGGACTGCTGCTTACAATGGGGGATCAGATAGGATCTGTGCAGCCACTGGGACAGAATGTTCTGTTATACAGATAGCTAGAATCTCAGCTGCCATAAAGCAGGACAGGACTGCTGCTTACAATGGGGATCAGATAGGATCTGTGCAGCCACTGGGACAGAATGTTCTGTTATACAGATAGCTAGAATCTCAGCTGCCATAAAGCAGGACAGGACTGCTGCTTACAATGGGGATCAGATAGGATCTGTGAAGCCACTGGGACAGAATGTTCTGTTATACAGATAGCTAGAATCTCAGCTGCCATAAAGAAGGACAGGACTGCTGCTTACAATGGGGATCAGATAGGATCTGTGCAGCCACTGGGACAGAATGTTCTGTTATACAGATAGCTAGAATCTCAGCTGCCATAAAGCAGGACAGGACTGCTGCTTACAATGGGGATCAGATAGGATCTGTGCAGCCACTGGGACAGAATGTTCTGTTATACAGATAGCTAGAATCTCAGCTGCCATAAAGCAGGACAGGACTGCTGCTTACAATGGGGATCAGATAGGATCTGTGCAGCCACTGGGACAGAATGCTCTGTTATACAGATAGCTAGAAT
The DNA here is from genome assembly GCA_038501925.1 of Xenopus petersii. Classification (NCBI taxonomy): domain Eukaryota; kingdom Metazoa; phylum Chordata; class Amphibia; order Anura; family Pipidae; genus Xenopus; species Xenopus petersii. The sequence continues at coordinate 5,773,532 of CM076676.1, read as the reverse complement.
CTCAGCTGCCATAAAGCAGGACAGGACTGCTGCTTACAATGGGGATCAGATAGGATCTGTGCAGCCACTGGGACAGAATGTTCTGTTATACAGATAGCTAGAATCTCAGCTATAAAGCAGGACAGACGTTGACTTTCTTCAACCAAACTACAATTCCCTTTGATTTCCTTAAGACAGTTTAGGAACACATCCTTCAGGTTTTAGGGACCACACCAATGACAAGCATACGGAATGTGAGCCCACCTCCCACGCGTGTGACTTTATCTCTGCCTGCGTATGATTAAAATAACCGGTGACATCCATACAAGAGACAGCAATTATCTCAATTTCACGCTGAACAGCACATAAATTCAGCGCCATTTGGTACTAATGGAAAGAGAAATCGGGTTAATACATGCACAATGATTATACTTCCCCTTTATTTCTAAAAATGTCACATAGAGGTGCCTAATAAACTGGCTTATAATATAAATATTGCCCTTGTCCATCTTTTATTTTTGAACCACCATTTTCTGAGGGTCTGTGTGTCACTCGCTGGTCACCTGACAGGAAATGATACAGGTCCCAACCAAACCAGGAACTGTGGGAGTAAAAGAAACAGCTCTGCCCAGTCATTGGCTGATGTGGTCTAGCAAGTTTGTGTGCCTTTGTTTACACGGTACCTCACACAAGCCTGAGGGACCGACTTATGACAGTGTTAAATGGGATTATTGTCAATAAATGGCACCATCGCCGCCATCAGGGTGGCACAGGGGGTACTCTTACATACCTCCCAACATTTTGGAAGTAAAAAGAGGGACAAAAAATTTTTTCCCGCACGTAGCGCAGCAATTTTTTGACCACACCCCTTTCTGTTGCAACACCCCCTAATTACCATGTTTGTTTTACAAAATTTGGCAGGTTATGAAAGTTTTAAAATATTTCTCCTCATCTAAACTGTGTTTTTCTGTCTCAAAATTGTTACAAAGTATCTTATTTGCACCTGTTAGCTGTTCTGGGCTCTCTGCTAAAAGCCAATTAAGTGAGAAACTTTGTTTCTTTTTCTGGCTGTTCAGTGCAGAGAAAAGAGGGACTTTCCAGTACAAATGAGGGACTGCGGGTTGAGCTGTCAAAAGAGGGACTGTCCCTCCGAAAAAGGGACAGTTGGGAGGTATGCTCTTATACCAGGCACAGGCCTTAAGGTGGGCCAAGCTGCTGTGCTGCACTTTTCGAAAGAGCTGGGCCCTCCTTGATAGTGCCGAAGCCGTGCCACCTTCTGAAGTCCAGAAGTGGCAAAAAACCCAAAGCCACGGAAATAAACAAAGTTGAAGTCCGGAAGTGGCGAAAAGACCCAAAGCCACAGAAATAGTACAGGGCCCCATGATTTCTGATGGCGGCCCTGAATGGCACATAATATTTGAAAACTCTATTGTTCAGGGAAAGGCTTTGTTTGTATAGTTTTCAATACAATATTCAATATGGGCTGTTTAAGATGATATATATATATATTTGCTTTAAAACATGACACTAAGGCAAAGGGCAATATGGTATTAAGAAGATCTTTGGATGAAAGGATTCCGGATAATAGGTCCCATAGCATTAGAATATTTTAATAAATGATTTTAATAAATGTTTTTAATAAATGTTTCCCCCGTCCATGTTGTGTGTTTGGGAGGGTGGGGGGTTGTATGTATGAATACATACATGTTTCCATCCCCCACTCCCTACTGACAGGGATCTCTCCGATATCAGCTAAGTAGGACGGTTGAGGGTAAAGACTGATTACCCTGCCTCCTCCCGGCGGCCACCAAGACAGAGCTGGAGAGATGTGCGGAAAATTAAACTTTTCATCCCTCCTGATGAAGATTAATATCTTCCTTCTAACGAGCGGAGACCGCTTAATCTTGCCTATTAATACGAGATCGCTGAGGTGTGAGCTCATGCCATGCTAAGTCAGGAGGCAGCACCCCGCACCGTCGTCTTTATTACTGGACCGTGCTGGGGAAAGCGAATAGAGAAACTCACCAGGGGTATTGTTCCAGGCAAATCCCCAGGATCATTATTTATGGTATAAATTTAGGACAGGTCCTGTCTGGTCTGACTTTATAAATAGCAGCACCCCAACGGCTGTCAAGATCGAAAGGACAAAGTCATAAAGCTCTGCCTTTTAAAGGAAGGCAGAGGTGAGACAGCAAGGGTGGATGCTAGAGATCTGGTTGGTGTCTGTCTGTACGTCTGTACTGAACATGGCTGCAGAAATCATGGGGCCCTCTGCTCATTTATAACCCCCCCCGGCAAAACACCTGCCAATGCTGGGGTTAGTATTACAAATTTACCTGCAATGTAGCTGTAAAATTTGTAATACCCCAAACAAAAGCCCTTGGACCGCTCTGAATCTGCTTAAAACTTACCTTTTCTTTGCCTTCTGGCCATTGTGTACTGTGGCTCCACCCCCTTTTACATCACAGTCCGCACATTTTAGATCACGGCCCACCCTTTTGTTCTCGCCCCCATCACCGGCCGGTGGAAATTAGGGATGCACCGATCCAGGATTCGGTTCGGGATTCGGCCTTTTTCAGCAGGATTCAGGTTTGGCCGAATCCAAATCCTAATTTGCATATGCAAATTAGGGGCGGGGAGGGAAATCGCGTGACTTTTTGTCACAAAACAAGGAAGTAAAAAATATTTTCCCCTTTTCAACCCCTAATTTGCATATGCATATGCAAATTAGGGTTCGGATTCGGTTCGGTATTTGGCCGAATCTTTCACGAAGGATTCGGGGGATCGGCCGAATCCAAAATAGTGGATTCGGTGCATCCCTAGTGGAAATTTTATGAAAAGGTGGCAACCCTATCTGCCCCCCTTATTAACACACTGCTGGTCCAGGTCCCCTGCCAACTAAGCAGAAAAGGGCCCCAATAAAACAAATTCTCATTTATATAGCACGCTTGATCATAGTTTGATCTGCTATGGTTATGCTATCCATTACAACTTAATATGCCCAGAGCCCATACCTCCCAACTGTCCCGTTTTTCACTGGACAGTCCAGATTTTGGCAGCTCAGCCAGCAGTCCCAGATTGTTACTGAAATGTCCCGACTTTCTCTTTGAGCTCCTGAACTAAACAAATTATTGTAGTATAGCAGGCACTCAAAGACCAATCCTCCAGACAGACAGTTTGCTCTACTACAATACGGTGTTATCCGCTCCCTTAGCTGAAGTTTCAGGGCGGTGCACCTGGACCTCTTTTCCTACCTAGTGAGTTTAACGCTTGAAGACCTAAAAATTGTATTACTCCTGCAAATGAACAGCCAGAAAAAGATACAACGTTTCTAAAAACGTAATTGGCTTATGGAAGAGTGCCAGGTGCACTTAGATACATTTGTAACAATTTAAGATAAGCAAAGAAACAATTGTAACAATTTAAGATGCAGGTCTCTTGGGGAAACTGTGACTTGCAGCTTAAAGGGCAACTCACCTTCATTAGCAAGTGAACACATAAAAACATAAAACATAAAAAACACAGAAATGGGTTCAAACTTTTCATAATCTGCCAAATATTGTAATTGTAATGGGGGTGTGCCACAAAAATGGGCGTTGTCAAAAAATTTCAACTCTTTTTGTCCCTAATTCTGTTCCCAAAATGTGGAGGTATGCCAGAGCCCACCTAAGAGTCAGTGCCCCCTACTGCCACAGGGCCCCTAACGGGATTTTCATTTGTCATAAAGTTCTAACATTTTAATAAAATGAAGCAAGTGCCAGAAAGTAGCAAGTGCCAGAAAGCAGTGGATACTAAAGATCTAGTATCCACAATAAAATTAGTTCAGGGCCCCAACCCCCTCCAAAAAAAAAAAAAGATGCATTGAAGTCATTGAACTTTTTTGGTGCGACTTTTTTCAAACCGTGAACTTTCTTTGACAATACATTGGAGTCTATGGGTGTTTTTTTTGCAGTGAAACCTGGCGGAAAGTTTTGCACATCACTACTACTGGTCACCCTCCTTTTCCAATTGCCCCAATAATAAGTGATTTTGATAAGCCCCATTGACCATGCCTAGATTTTTTCTACTATAAAGATCCTTTTTGATTGGAAGGAGAATGAAAGATATGCCCTAATGCAAAAAGAACATGAGCTGGAACCCTATTAGTGATTATTATACACTGTTTTGTTTCTTATTTAAATGTATCAGTCCACCCAACAGCAGCTAAAGCTCCCCATAGACGCGACGATTCTTCTTGCCGAACGACCAATCCTTCGAAATTATCCTGCGGTTAGTGGGATTCGAATGATCGTACATCTTACGATTTTTCGGTCAGGAAATTGATCGGCCAGGTTAAAAAATCTTTGTCGGTCCCAGTGCAATCTCTCTATGTTTGCAGGGCCAAGCAGGCAACTCCCCTTTGTTTTCCTGGCAAATTGGTCTTTTTAGTTGATGGTAAATTCGTACGATCGTTCTGAGATAATTGTGGTCTCAGGATCTGATCTTTTAAAAATCTCAACATCTATGGCTATCTTAAGGCTGAAATATAATTCCCAGAATCCTCCTGGGCTTTGCAAGTGAGGCTAGCAATCGCCAGTACATGTGTAGAAAGTGTCCGAGCACATTTCCGATAATGCCAGGTCCCGTTGCTGAGAACGAAAATTCCATTGAGAATATAGAAAACCCAACATATGGCCGAGATAGATAGAAGCCGATCACATTCCTAGTGGCGGTTATCTGTCAGCTGCAGTCCATCTGAACATCAGTTAAGCGATAATCCCCCCTCCGCTCTACCTTGAGATTTCCGTGGCCCCTCTCCCATAGTGACGTGTATCTGTCATAGTTCTCTTTATTTAACCTCTGGGACACAGCGGAGAACAGGCGACCTTGCATAGTCTTATCATTATCACATGGTTTTCACACACTGGGAAGAAAGTAATTCCAAATTCTCTCCATTTGACAGATATGGCAAATAAGGTTTAGAACCAACATTGTATATAGAACAGAAATAATGCATTTTCACAAACACGTTACTTTGAAGGATAAACATAGGATTCAGAATTATATTTTGGATAAAGCTGTATTTAATAGAAAAATATTCCTTGTTCAAAAGAAAGACTTACTATATCTTCGGTTTATTCTCTTTGATCTGTAATCCGAGGATAACGTTTATTGTGGAAAAAGCGCATTCCTTCTCTTTATATACAAACAAAAGTTGGGGCTGCCATATTACTACATTTAAACAGAACAAGTCTGCATGCTGTCAATAGTAGCAGCAGTGATAATAGTCTCTGGGAAGGGAGTGTGACTGTGGAATAGCAGGTATAGTAGGGAGAGATGGTGTCTATAGTAACAGTGGTTAATAGTCTCTGGGAAGGGAGTGTGACTGTGGAATAGCAGGTATAGTAGGGAGAGATGGTATCTATAGTAACAGTGGTTAATAGTCTCTGGGAAGAGAGTGTGACTGTGGAATAGCAGGTATAGTAGGGAGGGATGGTGTCTATAGTAACAGTGGGATAATAGTCTCTGGGAAGGGAGTGTGACTGTGGGATAGCAGGTATAGTAGGGAGAGATGGTGTCTATAGTAACAGTGGGATAATAGTCTCTGGGAAGGGAGTGTGGCTGTGGGATAGCAGGTATAGTAGGGAGAGATGGTGCCTATAGTAACAGTGGGATAATAGTCTCTGGGAAGGGAGTGTGACTGTGGGATAACAGGTATAGTAGGGAGAGATGGTGCCTATAGTAACAGTGGATAATAGTCTCTGGGAAGGGAGTGTGACTGTGGGATAGCAGGTATAGTAGGGAGAGATGGTGCCTATAGTAACAGTAGATAATAGTCTCTGGGAAGGGAGTGTGACTGTGGGATAGCAGGTATAGTAGGGAGAGATGTGCCTATAGTAAAAGTGGGATAATAGTCTCTGGGAAGGGAGTGTGACTGTGGGATAGCAGGTATAGTAGGGAGAGATGTGCCTATAGTAACAGTGGGATAATAGTCTCTGGGAAGGGAGTGTGACTGTGGGATAGCAGGTATAGTAGGGAGAGATGGTGTCTATAGTAACAGTGGGATAATAGTCTCTGGGAAGGGAGTGTGACTGTGGGATAGCAGGTATAGTAGGGAGAGATGGTGCCTATAGTAACAGTGGATAATAGTCTCTGGGAAGGGAGTGTGACTGTGGGATAGCAGGTATAGTAGGGAGAGATGTGCCTATAGTAAAAGTGGGATAATAGTCTCTGGGAAGGGAGTGTGACTGTGGGATAGCAGGTATAGTAGGGAGAGATGGTGTCTATACTAACAGTGGATAATAGTCTCTGGGAAGGGAGTGTGACTGTGGGATAGCAGGTATAGTAGGGAGAGATGGTGTCTATAGTAACAGTGGATAATAGTCTCTGGGAAGGGAGTGTGACTGTGGGATAGCAGGTATAGTAGGGAGAGATGGTGCCTATAGTAACAGTGGATAATAGTCTCTGGGAAGGGAGTGTGACTGTGGGATAGCAGGTATAGTAGGGAGAGATGGTGCCTATAGTAACAGTGGGATAATAGTCTCTGGGAAGGGAGTGTGACTGTGGGATAGCAGGTATAGTAGGGAGAGATGTGTCTATAGTAACAGTGGGATAATAGTCTCTGGGAAGGGAGTGTGACTGTGGGATAGCAGGTATAGTAGGGAGAGATGTGTCTATAGTAACAGTGGGATAATAGTCTCTGGGAAGGGAGTGTGACTGTGGGATAGCAGGTATAGTAGGGAGAGATGGTGTCTATAGTAACAGTGGATAATAGTCTCTGGGAAGGAAGTGTAACAGCATATATAGTAAGAAGAGACCCAACATTATTTATAGAAGAACAAATAGTGCATTAAATGTAACAAGCCTTGGCTCCCTGGGGTTGTCTCTACGTTACTGGCAGCTCTGGTGCTGCACTGGGGAGTTTGATAGAAAATTATTTTATATTACTTATGTAGCTCAATTGACTCTCTCCATTTGTCAATGTGTCAAATAAAATCTTCATGTTCTTGGCCGACAAAAGGATGCTCTTAGATTTCCATGTTTGAAACAAAGAAAGACTCAATGGTTTCAGTTACGAGATAAATAGTGCAACCCAGGCAGATAAAAGGGAATCTGTCAAACGGAAACAACATGTGCTCAATTCTATTAGGGAGGAAATAATTGGGAGAAAGGGGACATCGGTCTATTCTCTACTGCGGAAAAGGAAAAACCCATTTCGATAGTTCCCATTCCCAGCAGGGAGGAACCAGACAGCAGAAGAAAACGGTTTACATTTTGAAGACAACAGTTTGCTTTATGGCACAGATCCTATCTGATCCCCATTGTAAGCAGCAGTCCTGTCCTGCTTTATGGCAGCTGAGATTCTAGCTATCTGTAGGGATGTAGCGAACGTCGGAAAAAAAGTTCGCGAACATATTCGCGAACTTGCGCAAAAATGCGAGCGGTTCGCGAACGGTTCGCGAACCCCATAGACTTCAATGGGAAGGCGAACTTTAACATCTAAAAAAGACATTTCTGGCCAGAAAAATGATTTTAAAGTTGTTTAAAGGGTGCAACGACCTGGACAGTGGCATGCCAGAGGGGGATCAAGGGCAAAAATTTATCTGAAAAATCTGCCTGTGTGTGCTTGGAAGAGATAGTGTAGGGGGAGAGCTGTTAGTGATTTCAGGGACAGATGATAGTAAGTTTGCTGGCTAGTAATCTGCTTGATACTGCTCTGTATTGGAACAAAAAAATAAATAAAAGCAGTCCTTACAAGGACTACTGTTATTGCAGCAGTCAGCAGATGAGATCAGAAGCAGGACAGCTGCCCACTGCAGCTACATACAGAGCACTGCAGTAGAAGGTAGATTACTAGCCAGCAAAGCTACCTAAGCTTAAATGTCCCTCAAACCCCTGCAGACTTCTGTCCCTCCAATAACAGAGCAGTATCAAAACGATTACTAGCCAGCAAACTTTCAACTGTCCCTGAAATCACTAACAGGCATCAGCTCTCTCCCTACACTATCTCTTCAGCACACACAGGCAGAGTGAAAAAAACGCTGCAGGGCTTCGGTTTTTATAGGGAAGGGGAGTGGTCCAGGGGAGAGCTTCCTGATTGGCTGCCATGTACCTGCTGGTCTGGGGTGAGAGGGCAAAAAAAAGCGCCAACAATGGCGAACCCAAAATGGCGAACGTCGCGCGACGTTCGCGAACTTCCGGCGAGCGCGAACACCCGATGTTCGCAGCGAACAGTTCGCCGGCGAACAGTTCGCGTCATCTCTAGCTATCTGTATAACAGAACATTCTGTCCCAGTGGCTGCACAGATCCTATCTGATCCCCATTGTAAGCAGCAGTCCTGTCCTGCTTTATGGCAGCTGAGATTCTAGCTATCTGTATAACAGAACATTCTGTCACATTTAAATCTTGCATTTAGTAATGAATACTGAGGCCGCATGCCAAACATCCTGATAACTAAGAGTACCAGCAGTATAAGATGCCGTTCCAACCCTCCTTCTCTTCTTTAAAGAGCAACTGGGAATTTGATGCCGTGCCACATGGGATAATGTTATTCTCTAGTCTTGGCTTTATTACAGGAACCAAGCGGGGTGTCTCGGCGCCCAGCTGGGAGTCATTCCCAAGGCATCTCTCTCTCTCTCTCTCTCTATCTGTTCTTTTGGAAGTCCCCGGGGAGCAGAGGATTACAGAGATGTTGATGGCGGTGCCTTTATTGACGTTTTACCCTTTACTACACCGATACAGAGGGATAAGGAGACTAATCCTGCAGTTTGAGATGATACAGGAACATCTTAAAAAAATGTCAGCTATTGTGTTGGAGACTCTACTTGGAGAAGTGGATGTAAGTAACTACATTTAAAGGGAAACTACCCCCCGCACACCATATTTAACACTTCCTCCATGTGCCCCAGTTCTTCCTTCCTCCTTGGTCTGCCCCTTCAACTTTAAGAGACAGTGGCCCCTGGTTCTAACATTTGTCCCCTTCCCAAATGCATCACCAATTATCAAAAAAAAAAAAACTAGGGGCCACATGAGGATACCAGGCCTGGGCCTAAAGGGGAGTTGCTTTGCTGCACTTTTCGAAATAGCCGGGCACCCCATGACAGCGCCGAAGCCATGTCTGAGCCGGTGAAGTCCTATGAAGTCAAAGACCTGAAGCCACAAAAGGAGCCGAAGTTGAAGTCCCGAAGCCGCAAAAAAAACAGAAGCCACATAAGGAGCTGAAATTGAGGTCCTGAAGCTGATAAAAAAAAGCCGAAGCCACGAAAAGAGCTAAAGTTGAAGTCCCAAAGCCACAAAAAAAGCCGAAACCACAAAAGGAGCTGAAGTTGAAGTCCCAAAGCCACAAAAGGAGCCTAAATTGAAGCCCTGAAGCTGCTAAAAAACCCGAAGCCACAAAAAGAGCTGAAGTTGAAGTCCCAAAGCCACAAAAAAAACAGAAGCCACGAAAAGAGCCGAAGTTGAAGTCCTGAAGCCTCGAGTTCAGGACACAAATGTCTTGGTTTTTATTTTATTAAACCCCTGGCCACCAATGTAATATTTTAAAAAATATTCTCTGGGGCCCCAATGTTTAGTTTTAATTTGTAAGGGGGGCCTGACGCCTATGTTTTTTTTAACTTATTTTGTTGTATGGGGTCCTGTGATTTCTAATGGCGGCCCTGGATATATGTGTATATAACATGGATTAGTAAATAATGTATAAAATTATTTTTTTACATGCTCAAGGCACAAAAAATATGAATGTCAGTAAATAGGACCGTTTATTTAGGGGGAAGCTGACTGATGATTCAGCACCTGCTAAGTCTCTTGTTATCTCACCGTGTAACAAAAGCAAAATAAAAATGAACGTGACGGATAATCAGGTAAATCCACACTACTATAAGCAACAAATGTAATTATAGTCGGTGGAATTTCTGCAGCCCGGCGGTGGCTTTAATTGAAGCCCTTTAGAAACCTCCACCCATTCTACATCAGAAGCAGATGGGACCTTGTTCTCAGGGATAAAGATCTGTGTTTATAAGATTAGAATTTCTTGATTAAAGGGAGCGTGATGCAGCGGTGCCTAATCTCGACGTGCCTTCGGGCAGGGAGCGTTGTGTGTTCGTCGCAGATACACACAGCTAGTACAGCCTTTGGTTATATGCTCCGTCTTCTTGTATTTTTTCACGGACAGACAGAAAACAAGGGAAACAAAATAAAGTTGTCGTAAGGCTAGAGCTGCTTAACACAAATCTCACTGGTGTGTAGCGCCGCCAATTTATACGCCATTAGGGAATTTCGTGGGACATGTCGGTACATGGAAAGTGATGCCTTCTACCTGATCCACAACAGAACAGCTCTCTGCTTAGAATCTTATTATCATGCTTTATATACAGTATACTGCACTAGTATAACACTCATCAGAGAATTTTCTGTTACTAAATGCCAGTCTCTGTCCCAGCGGAGCTTACAATCTAATTTCCCTATTACAGTCACAGTCACATAGACACATCCATATTATTGTTAATTTATTCAGGAGCCAAGCACCCAGTAGGAACCAGACCTAGGTTCCTAGCACTGCACCCCTTACCATTGCACCCAACTACATGCCTCTGCCTCTTGCACCCAAACACATGCCTTTGCACGCATGAGAGACAATGCTGTGCAAGTTAATGCCTGCCCTGCCTACGTGATGTCCATTGTGACACCCATAATGACGGAGGTGCTACTTGAAGAACATTTAATACCAGGTCCAGCAGCTACAGAAGGACATTTTGCTAGGGGTAGTTTGGGAGGGAGTGTGTTCATCTTTCCTGTGGCCTTTGAGAGGGGGGGATCACTCCTTGCCTCAGGGTTGCCATTAGGAATCACAGGACCCCACAGCAAGGCCCTCTGCCCCAGGGGGCCCAAATTATTAGCACATTGGTTACTTGTGACCCTGGGTGGAGGGCCCTGCCAAAGTGAATGCATACACAACCACATTCCTGATTGACCCTAGTTATGCCCCATTATGCTGAAACTCTACCCATGATCTACCCAAACCCTGCCCTCTACCCCTCATGCACTCCATCCAACCCTTTATGACCAATGAATCCCATCTTTCAGGGTCCCGGTTTGACAAGAGGTCCCTGTATGTAGTACCCCTATACCCACCATGCCCTGCCCAACCTCCACCTGTTCTCCTTTTCCAACTCCTATGTCCAGGCCGAGTTTTCCTCTTGTGCATAGCTTGCATTCAGACCTGTCAACCCATCAGTATTTTTTGCTTGTCACCTGCCATTGGCTGCGGAGCATGGGGTACAGTCACGACCTGGCTGGCTCAAGAATGGTTATGGTTAAGGTATGATATGAACATGACCATAGAACCTCCCAGAATCTCTCCTTATCTGAGAACAGGTATAAGAACAGGAGTGCACTTACTATCAAAGTTTCCGGTGAAGAGGTAAATCCAGGTGATGGCTGGAACAAAGAGTAGGGTCAGAGAGGCAAGCAGGAACTTCCTTCTCCCCCGGCAGAATCCCAGCATTCTCTCCGACTTCAGCAATTCCAGAGGCAAACGGCTCTCCTATGCAGGAAACATAGTCTCTTTCTCCACCAGCATAGTAAAATCCTGGAACAGAGATTATTTATGGGTTAAAACTATGTGACAACAGCTGTCAAGTGTCATGGTACTGAAACAGGGGGAATAGATGGTTGAGTCTAGGTATTTCAAAACCTTGCCAGCTTGGTCTACAATTCCTGACAAGCCAACGGCCTAAAGAGCTTCTCTACAGGTAATACAAAATGGTGATCTACCCAATAGATTAGGTTGAAGACCAAATCTGACCATGGATGCCATACTTGCCTGCACCAACCCCTCTGTGATCCCATCATTGACCTCTGGGGCAAACAATGAATCAATACAATATAGACAGCAATTGTGTGGCAAAACTGGGCTAATATCCTCTAGTTTGCTAAACTTCGGGATTGTCATCTTTAGCCTTGCATTACAATCCTCTAACAATGTACTCTTTTGTTAGTGTCCTGTTCATCTTCTCTACTGTATCTCTGCTTGTAATTTTTTGGTCAAACTCATCTTACAAAAGAATGCCTTGGAGATGTTCTCCTTACCTTCTTCCATGTCCCTCCTCTCATAATTCTTGAGTGACAATGCTCTAACAACATAATGTCTTGGAGGTGTTCTCCTTGACCTTCTCCCATGTCCCTCCTCTCATAATTCTTGAGTGACAATGCTCTAACAACATAATGTCTTGGAGATGTTCTCCTTGCCTTCTCTCTTGTCCCTTCTCTCATAATTTTTGAATGACAATTCTCTAACAATATAATGTCTTGGAGATGTTCTCCTTATCTTCTCCCAAACCCCACCCCCTAATTACTGAGTTATATTCCCTTAAACAACACAATGTATCAGAGATGTTCTTCTTGTCTTCTCCCATATCCCACCTTGTATAATTCTTGAGTGATAAACATGTCTGTTTTGGAGATGTCCTCCTTATACCACATACCACATTTCACATCTTCTCCCACTCCCTCCCACACGCCACCTGTCATAGGTGAATGACTTGGAGCCAAAGGTAATGATGTTCTGGAATGGAATCTTTTGTGTCCCGGGAGAAGTTTTTTGCTCAGAGACACTTATTAGTAAGTCAGGGCACAAACCAGCAGTTTAACAGTAACTCCATGATGCAAGAATTTCTTTCCAATCATCTAAGTGGGACAGTTAATGTATTCCAATTATAACTGCATCCAAGAGGTGATTTACGGGCCCAGGGGTGATCCTTGCAGTAACACAGCAAAGTGATTATAATACATGCGTTGATTAAAGGGGAGCTCTCATAAACATACTCTTTGTTCAGCTTTCAAAGCGTTTGATTAAAGTATTTGAATTAATCATCCAGAATGTTCACTTCATGTAATCTAAGATGAAACACCAAGAAATGCTAATGCCACCAGTAAGGATGCCCACAACCACACATGTGTAGTGTTAGTACCCAAGGCTGGCATCTTGAATATTGGTGGATATTGGTATTCTTTGGCTCGGCAACTCCCAGCACCACTGCCATCATTTGACATACTCTTTCTATCTTGCCCTGCTGTAACCATTTGGTTCTATCCTGTCCTACTGTCAATACCAAACACTATTCTCTTGATCTTGTCCCTCTGCTACCATTTTGCTCTACTGTGACCATCTTGTTCTACTGTCTTCATCTTATCCTACAGTCATCATCTTTTCTACTCTTTCTGTATTGTCCTACTATCTCCATCTTGCCCTACTGTGACCATCTTGTCCTACCGCCTCTGTCTTTTTCCACCTACTGTCAGCCTCTTCTCATATTTTTTCCATCTTGCCTTGTGGTCATCATGTTTCCCTACTTTAGCCATCTTATATTACTGTCTGCATGACTTTCCTACAGTCTCCATCCTGCCGTACTGTGTCTTCCTGCCGTACCCTGCCCATCTTGCTCTACTGTGTCCTTCTTGCCCTACCGTTATCATCTTGCCCTACTGTCATCATCTTGCCCTTCTCTCTCCAACTTTCACTCTATAGTGACCATCTTGTTCTACTGTCACCACCTTTCAACACTCTCATCATCTTGTCCTACTGTCTCCATCTTGTCCTACTGTCTTCCTCTTATACCTCTGTCATTATTGTGCCTTAGTTTCTCCATCATTATCTACAGTTTCCATCTTGCCCTTTGGTCCTCATCTTCTGCTAAAGTCTCCATCATGCTCTACAATCATTATTGTTCCCAGCTCTTTCCATCTTGTCCTGGATTGTCCATCTTACCCTACTGTCTCCATCTTACCATACTGTCTCCATCTTACCCTACTGTCACCATCTTTCCCTCCTGTCTCCATCTTACCCTTCTGTTTCCATCTTACCTTTCTGTCTCCATCTTGCCTTACTGTCACCATCTTTTTCTACTGTCTCCATCTTGCCCTACTGTCTCCATTTTTTCATACTGTCTCCATCTTGTCCTACTACCATCATGTTGTCCTACAGTCACCATATTTTCCTTCTTTGTCCATCTTGTCCTACTGTAGTATATCTACTCCTCCCCAATATTCCACTGCTTTTCTTTGGCACTGAGCAGTTGCCCCTATTGAAACCCCACATAAAAAAAGCACTGGGACAGGGATTGTATAGTACATCTACTATGATCCTGTACATTTTTATTAGCCCTTAAGAAATCACCAGCAGAAGGTGTCTGATATTTTGCTTCTGTCAGTATTTTCCGGTGCAATAAATAGACATTTCCCCTTTGCCTGAACCATATTTTTAGAACTAGAATTTGCAGAGTTCCCACTTTCCCTTATTTACATGCAAGTAATAAGTTGATGCAAACAGTATAATTTGAAAGCAGACGAGGACGACTTCTTAGCAAATCACACTGGGAAAAACATCAACAAAATTACTGTCAGTTTAGCAAACAGCTAAAACGGCTAAAAGCAGCGGGGTTAAAAGGCCAAGTAAAACCAAAGTCATTTCAGTGCAAAAATGCAGTTGTGTGGATAATAACTGATATTTTCCCCAAAGCCACAGAAATAAAGATTCAGATAAACAATAAATGTGGAGAATAGCGGGAGCACTGCCCTAACTTAAATATGCAATTTGTTCACCTTTAATTTCAACTTTTTAACTTTAAGTATGATATAGAGTTTGCCATTTCAGCAATCTGGTTGCTAGGATTCAAATTACCCCAGCAACCATGCATTGATTTGAATAAGAGACTGGGATATGTATAGGAGAGGCCTGAATAGAAAGATGAGTTATAAAAAGCAGCAATAACTATAAATTTGTAGCCTTACAGAGCATTTGTTTTTTTTTAGATTGGGTCAGTGACCCCCATTTGAAATCTGGAAAGAGTCAAAAGAAGAAGACAAATCATTCAAAAATACACCAACTTGCCCACAGTCACAGACAATAACAGACGGCAGAATAAAGCAGAAGCCGCTGATTGACAGGCCTGGAGGGGGAAAGGACTTTGGCTACATTGCTTCCACTAAGTGAAACAAATACATGTAATAGACACAAATAGATCCCCTATGTTTCACAACACAAAGGCACCTTGTATACCAAAAGGCACATGCAGTCTGTCAGGGCGTTACACTGCATTCCTCCAGCTACTGCTCAACTGCAGCTGCCAGACTATCAAAGGGTGATGGGAGTTGCCCATTATCATTGGCCGTGTTCCATAGGACGAGTTACATTCCAATGTGGCCATATAAATATATATATATATATATATATATATATATATATATATATATATATAGTTGATTAATTACACCTACATTACACACACTCTCTGGCTTCAGGGATTCTGTATCCATCTAGTACCCTGTGAGCTGGAATTTCTCTAAGCCACTGATCCTCACTATGTGGGTTTTAAACAAAACTACAACTCCCAGCCTCTTTGCACATGACTCTTCTGCCTACCCCTAGTTCCAGCCTTGTTGGCCCCAGGTTAGGGTTAGCAAATACATTTATTGGGAGGGGGGGTCATACAAATTGCCATAACAATATGGGCCTCCATATGGCAGTTCTAAATACAGCTTTACAGTCTCTATAAACATCTTTGAACTTGTAATTAAGCCCCGGCAGTGTCCTCTAACCTCTCTCCTAAAGTCCCCAACTCGTTGGTATGAGAACAAACCCAAAATGGAGACCTGAAGAGACCCAGAAACGTTATCTGCTAGTCGCTGGCAGCAAAAAGTAGAACTCTGTCCCTTTAAATACCACCAGGCTCCTATTAATAGCGTTGTTTCTCAGGGGGTAATGAGCCGGGAATTACAGCCAAGCACATTGCACCCATGTAAAACCGTGGATTATTATTTTTGCTATTTACACCTCGCAGAGGAAAGCACATCATTCCTTCTGTCTTGGTGCAAAGCCACTTAAAGAAATGGAGCTCTACCTATGTAGATAGAGTGCTTTAATGAGCAAACAAAACTGTCATCCGCTACCAGCATGGCACTGGCAATTGCCCCAACAGTCATCATTCCAGAGCTTCCACTTGTCAGACTCATTTATGAACAAGGAGGAATAAATTCCACCTTCACTTTAATTAAGGCCGCAAGGGTCAATAATGATTGGCAGTTACAGGGTGTGACTAGTTTTCTCCCACTGCGCTCCCCAAGTTCTCTATAGAAGATGAGGAAAAGCTTAAAATTGCCCCCAAAACTGAGCTACCCGTTCTGCTATCAGGTGCTGCTGACAGTAAAGAGAAGCCATCAGCTTCTTCAACATTGCTTCAGGAGTCAGAACCAACAGTAAATGCCAAGCAGACACCGCTGTCACAAGCAATATCCGTAAAACCACATAAACCCAGTGAGAATGAGGAATGAATGGATATTGGGAAGTTGTATCAGGAGTCAGAGGCAGCAGTGCAGAGAAGAGAAAGGGAGAGACACAATGACAGTTACACAGAACTATAAACCCAGTGAGAATGAGGAATGAATGGATATTGGGAAGTTGTATCAGGAGTCAGAGGCAGCAGTGCAGAGAAGAGAAAGGGAGAGACACAATGACAGTTACACAGAACTATAAACCCAGTGAGAATGAGGAATGAATGGATATTGGGAAGTTGTATCAGGAGTCAGAGGCAGCAGTGCAGAGAAAGGGACAGACACAATGACAGTTACACAGAACTATAAACCCAGTGAGAATGAGGAATGAATGGATATTGGGAAGTTGTATCAGGAGTCAGAGGCAGCAGTGCAGAGAAGAGAAAGGGACAGACACAATGACAGTTACACAGAACTATAAACCCAGTGAGAATGAGGAATGAATGGATATTGGGAAGTTGTATCAGGAGTCAGAGGCAGCAGTGCAGAGAAAGGGACAGACACAATGACAGTTACACAGAACTATAAACCCAGTGAGAATGAGGAATGAATGGATATTGGGAAGTTGTATCAGGAGTCAGAGGCAGCAGTGCAGAGAAAGGGACAGACACAATGACAGATACACAGAACTATAAACCCAGTGAGAATGAGGAATGAATGGATATTGGGAAGTTGTATCAGGAGTCAGAAGCAGCAGTGCAGAGAAAGGGACAGACATAATGACAGTTACACAGAACTATAAACCCAGTGAGAATGAGGAATGAATGGATATTGGGAAGTTGTATCAGGAGTCAGAAGCAGCAGTGCAGAGAAAGGGACAGACACAATGACAGTTACACAGAACTATAAACCCAGTGAGAATGAGGAATGAATGGATATTGGGAAGTTGTATCAGGAGTCAGAAGCAGCAGTGCAGAGAAGAGAAAGGGAGAGACACAATGACAGTTACACAGAACTATAAACCCAGTGAGAATGAGGAATGAATGGATATTGGGAAGTTGTATCAGGAGTCAGAGGCAGCAGTGCAGAGAAAGGGACAGACACAATGACAGATACACAGAACTATAAACCCAGTGAGAATGAGGAATGAATGGATATTGGGAAGTTGTATCAGGAGTCAGAAGCAGCAGTGCAGAGAAAGGGACAGACATAATGACAGTTACACAGAACTATAAACCCAGTGAGAATGAGGAATGAATGGATATTGGGAAGTAGCTCAAAATGATATTATCTTTTATTAGTCAAAAAAAAATAAACAACCTTTTTTTTTCAATTCCCCTTTAAATTGCAGTAGTCTGTGTCTTGTAATGCATCTTCATTTTCATCCCTTTATGTCATTCTGTGCACCTTTGAGAATATGAAAAAATACGGACATAAATGGGAAAACTAATCCGACCAGCCGCAGCGTCTCCTGAACATTTATCCCTCATTCGATAACATCACGTTCCAAGGCTACAGATAAGAGCAACCCCCCCCCTGAGATGCCATCATATCTCTTTTACCTTTATTATAACATCTTACACTCCTTATTTTCTTCCTCCTGAGCCAATTCCACCAGGGCCAATTATCTCCAAACTTCCCTCTTTCATTTCATTATCCCCATCAACTATCAGTCAGACATACAGAATAGATACAGTTACTCCCATGTCACAGCAGCGGATACCAGGATCTACTAATAGAGTCAGCTGTCAGAGCAGTGTAAATTAATATTGATCTTTAATTAGAGCTTGTAACGAGCTAATATTATGGAATGAATGAGGAAGGGAGTGTGACTGTGGGATAGCAGGTATAGTAGGGAGAGATGGTGTCTATAGTAACAGTGGATAATAGTCTCTGGGAAGGGAGTGTGACTGTGGGATAGCAGGTATAGTAGGGAGAGATGGTGCCTATAGTAACAGTGGATAATAGTCTCTGGGAAGGGAGTGTGACTGTGGGATAGCAGGTATAGTAGGGAGAGATGGTGTCTATAGTAACAGTGGATAATAGTCTCTGGGAAGGGAGTGTGACTGTGGGATAGCAGGTATAGTAGGGAGAGATGGTGTCTATAGTAACAGTGGGATAATAGTCTCTGGGAAGGGAGTGTGACTGTGGGATAGCAGGTATAGTAGGGAGAGGTGGTGCCTATAGTAACAGTGGATAATAGTCTCTGGGAAGGGAGTGTGACTGTGGGATAGCAGGTATAGTAGGGAGAGATGGTGTCTATAGTAACAGTGGATAATAGTCTCTGGGAAGGGAGTGTGACTGTGGGATAGCAGGTATAGAAGGGAGAGATGGTGCCTATAGTAACAGTGGATAATAGTCTCTGGGAAGGGAGTGTGACTGTGGGATAGCAGGTATAGTAGGGAGAGATGGTGTCTATA
Source organism: Xenopus petersii (assembly GCA_038501925.1). Lineage (NCBI taxonomy): Eukaryota > Metazoa > Chordata > Amphibia > Anura > Pipidae > Xenopus > Xenopus petersii. The sequence continues at coordinate 5,754,887 of CM076676.1, read as the reverse complement.
GTAACAGTGGATAATAGTCTCTGGGAAGGGAGTGTGACTGTGGGATAGCAGGTATAGTAGGGAGAGATGGTGCCTATAGTAACAGTGGGATAATAGTCTCTGGGAAGGGAGTGTGACTGTGGGATAGCAGGTATAGTAGGGAGAGATGGTGTCTATAGTAACAGTGGATAACAGTCTCTGGGAAGGGAGTGTGACTGTGGGATAGCAGGTATAGTAGGGAGAGATGGTGTCTATAGTAACAGTGGATAATATTCTCTGGGAAGGGAGTGTGACTGTGGGATAGCAGGTATAGTAGGGAGAGATGGTGTCTATAGTAACAGTGGATAATAGTCTCTGGGAAGGGAGTGTGACTGTGGGATAACACGTATAGTAGGAGAGATGGTGTCTATAGTAACAGTGGAATAATAGTCTCTGGGAAGGGAGTGTGACTGTGGGATAACACGTATAGTAGGAGAGATGGTGTCTATAGTAACAGTGGAATAATAGTCTCTGGGAAGGGAGTGTGACTGTGGGATAGCAGGTATAGTAGGGAGAGATGGTGCCTATAGTTACAATGGATAATAGTCTCTGGGAAGGGAGTGTGACTGTGGGATAGCAGGTATAGTAGGGAAAGTTGGTGCCTGTAGTAGAAGTGGAATAATAGTCTCTAATAAAGATGCTGCTTCTGTAAAACATCCCATATAGCAATTTAAGGCCCAGGGGCCAGTGAGACCCTATAATTAGTAATGAAGTATGAGAATATACTCATCCCACAACTAAAAATCATAATGGAGCTGCCATATAAAATAACACTGTTGTAAGATTAGTGCTTATGAGACTCTATCTTGCTTTATATCAGCCATTCAACACACATACCCAGCCAATTCATTTTACTTCAATCCATTAGTATTACACTCCTCTCTGACACTCGACTGTTTATAATGTTCTTTTATTTCTATTCAGTGCAGAGAGGATATTACGAGCCGCCGGGGAGTTCCGCGACTTTTATGAAGAAAAGCAGCAAATAGCAGGGAGTAGGCAATCTATTATCTGGGGAAAAAACAGCCTCTCTGCACCGTGGCCTTGATTTGGGAGATCAGTGTCGACTAAGGATTCATCAGTTCCGAATGCAAAATGACTACTCCCAGCAACGGCTCTTGGGTCAGCGAGGATACTGGAAGTTGTAGATCAATTGTACAACTGCTCCTGAATTCCAACAAGTGCATCTGCCAAGATTATCTGCATCTGCACAGTATGAGGGAATAGCTTATTGTGTGCCCAGAACATTCCTTCTCTGTATATTTGTATTTATACATATGGGAGGAGGGAGGTGCCATATTGATTCCCCTTAGACAGTACAGTATGAGGGAATAGCTTATTGTGTGCCCAGAACATTCCTTCTCTGTATATTTGTATTTATACATATCGGAGGAGGAGGTGCCATATTGATTCCCTTAGACAGTACAGTATGAGGGTATAGCTTATTGTGTGCCCAGAACATTCCTTCTCTGTATATTTGTATTTATACATATGGGAGGAGGAGGTGCCATATTGATTCCCTTAGACAGTACAGTATGAGTGAATAGCTTATTGTGTGCCCAGAACATTCCTTCTCTGTATATTTGTATTTATACATATGGGGAGGAGGTGCCATATTGATTCCCTTAGACAGTACAGTATGAGGGTATAGCTTATTGTGTGCCCAGAACATTCCTTCTCTGTATATTTGTATTTATACATATGGGAGGAGGTGCCATATTGATTCCCTTAGACAGTACAGTATGAGGGTAAAGCTTATTGTGTGCCCAGAACATTCCTTCTCTGTATATTTGTATTTATACATATGGGTAGGAGCTGCCATACTGTTCTCATTAGACAAATCCATACACCTACAGTCACATTAAGGTCAGTGACACTATATTTCCTGCTAAATGTTCCTTCCAAGCCTAGCATGAAACGCTAAGGGTCCACCAGGAAAGATCATTAGCCCACACTCCAAAATCAGAGTTTTCTCCCAATTTTACACCCACATTCTTCCATTCCTCCCAAACCTCTTGTTTTGTTTTACTTGGCTGAGACATAGAGGAAAGAGTTACTTTTCGTCATTTACTCCCCTATGTTTAAGGCTTTACACTTCCGATGTTAAAAAGGCGATACCGGTCGTGCTGTAAAGCCTATCTAGGAAACTCTCCAGGCTCCATTTTTGTCAGTCCATGACATCTCCAGCTGACGGTAACGACTTCTTTATTACTCCACTTTTAAGTAAGATTCGGTCCGAATACTGAACCGAATCCGAATTTGCATATTAGGAGTGGGAAGGGGGAAAACATTTTGAAAAAGGCCAAAAGATGGCCGAATCCCGAACCGAATCCTGTATTTGGTGCCTCCGTAGATTAAACATCATTCCCTGCCCCAGTTGTATAGTTGTATTCCCTTCCCTACAGTCACATCAAGGCCAATGACAGTATATTTCCTGCTCATTATTCCTTCCCAACCCTCTGAGCAGCGCAATGGGCGGGCTATGAGAGCTCAAGGGCTCAGAACAGATATTGGCTGAGGTTATGAGAAGTGCAAAGTCATAAACAGA